>QEPC01000892.1:1128514-1149667 GCA_003113815.1 Sphenodon punctatus
TGAGGAGAACAAAACTGCTGGGAGAGGGAGCCTTCTGAAACGCCTGCTGTTCAGGAACAGTGACTAGCTCAGAAGGTGTTGGGAAGGGGGGAGGCAATCAGTTTTGTTTCTTGCTGCGCCCGCCTCACCGCAAGCCCCATTGGCTCCGTGCAGTCTAGCCCGTGGCCAATTGCAGACTGCGAAGCCAGTGGTCTGAGGCGAAAAGCGATGGTGATTCAGCAGGCTGGCTGCTACTCCAAGTCTCTCCACCTCTGGTGCCTGGAAGTCTGCTCCTCAGCTGACTCCCCCTCCGTGTCACGTTTTGCCTTCCAGCTACATGTTTTTGACACCTGAACGCGATCCAAACTGACCAAAATGTTCAGTCATTTTGACATTTGGAATTGAGTTCTGTTCGGTCAGTTCGTGTTCGGTCATCCAAACAGGCCGAGTTCGGGCCAAACTCCGAACTTCCGACCGCATTCGCCCATCCCTACTAATAGCTATTTGGGGACCTATCTACAAACGTATCAAATCCATTATTGATGGTGTTGTTATTGGCCTTTACAACATCCCCCTGGCACTAGGTTCCACAGGCTAATTGTGTGTTAATGAAGAATCACTTTGGTTTGTTAATTTCAACAGGTGTTCCCTGGTTCTAGCACAGGGGTGGGGAACTTCAAGCCCAGGAGCCAACTGCAGCCCACAGCTAGTTTTTAAGTGTGGCCCCTTTCCAGTGCCTGGATCTGGCTCCTAGATCTAGTTTCTACCCTCAAGCACTGAAAGACCAAGCTTAGGGCAAGGGAGCAGAGATGAGGGGATGCACACAAGGATAGGGGGACAGATCTGGGGCACAGATCCTCGATCTGGAACTTCCTTTTCCTGAGTGCGGCCCCAACTTCTATGCAGCCCTTGGAGCTTGCACTCATATTTAAAGTGCCCTCCTGAGGGAAGGGACTTCCTCACCCCTGTTCTAGCATTTTGAGAAAGGCAAGATAACAGCTCCCAATTTCCTTGTCTCGAACCACCTGTGATTTTGCAAATCTCTTATTTTGTAACTCTCATATTGCCGATAACATCTTTACATACAACATATGGGGCCACGGTGGAATTTTATGTTACAGGTAATGAAATCTATCTCCAGGCCATATGTTGCTTGATCTTTCTATATAGTTATCATCCCAGCACCTAACCGCTTCAAATAGCCATCCTGAGTCACTTCGCCAAGATAAAAATGATTTTTATTCCCAACATCCCTGGCAGACAGAGGAATGCAACCCTCATTTTCCAGCTGGGCAAACAAGATATTGAAAGGTTAGGTGAACTAGGCAATGTGAGAATATATGGCCGTTTTTACACGGGAGGCCCACCCATCCGAGCGCGTGTCTGAAAGCAAGATGGGTGGGCATGCGCTCCCGTGACCCACGCACTGCCCACTCATACCCACGCATGGAGCATTGGGGAAAGGTCTGGAATGCTGTGCAGGGCCATGAGCAGGGTGCGTTGGCAGAGGTGCACATCCACCCTGGCCCATCTGATGCGCCCCCTCACCAGAAGCGTGTGCGCGCTCCACACGGCGAACACAGACCCACACCCCAGCCATGCCCGTGTAAAAACGGCAAGGAACAGAGCCCTGATCTTCACAGCCACAATCCAGCACCTACCACAAGACCCTCTGCTCCCCTGCGAGCATGTACCTTTTCCAGTCTGGCCATCTGTAGCACTAAATAGTTGGCACCTTGGTGGCAGCTATTGTAATGATTCCTCCTTCATTCCAATTGTGCACAGCTGATTTCAAATGCCAATATCCAGTGGCACCACTTCAGGACATCAACTCACGTCATTGCAAGAAACTACATTTTGCAGTTGTGCGAACGGCAGCACAAATCCACCAGCAACAGAGATTGAAGTCCAAAGGGTCCTCACTAAATCAGGTTTCTGTGTAAACACAATTAACTGGTGCAGATTGGTTTTTGCACTCTTCCATCTATCCATCTTCTTGCTGTGCAACTGTAGGAGAGAAAGTCTAGAAGCAAACATATTATCACAAGTTAGAGATAAAATACAAAAGCTCAATCATGTGAATGGAGCAAAATTCAAGTTTTAACAGACACCACCCACATCCTTATTTTTTTTAAGGCCTCTGTTTAATTTGGTATCTATGCATTTTAGCATTAAAGCACCAAGTGGTACAACTTTTAGGGCACGATAATCTATTCATTCAGTCAGATCAACTGAGTTTGGGGGGGAAATTGCAGAATGGATGGGAAATTTCTGCATTCAGACATGTTTAAAATCCTTCCTATGCGTTTTCAGACATTTTGTAATTTAAATGAATAAAACAAAGGCAAATAATGATTTGAAGCAGCAAAATCCAGGCTTGCAAGCAATGAAGGAGACAGAAAACGAACACCTCATCGTTTCAGTTGTTGCTAAGGGAGCTATCAACCAATAAGAAACTTTAGTTGATTAACTGCTGATCAACAAATCACTTGATCAAACTCTAAAACAATCCAGATCCTCAATACAGCTTTACACAACACAATTCATTGCTTTTTTGGTTGCTAAATTATTTTTAATTTTAAAAAACAGATAGTTTGTAAAACTGGTAATTTTCTTAGAGTCTCCATTTTAATCAGCAGCCTATGCATTACTGCAAACCTAAATGAGTTTGTTACCAGGGTTGAAAGCATTAACCAAGCTTCTTTGAGGAGGATAACATCGATGAAGGAAGTGGAAAGCACAGAAGCCAGTTCCAGGTCACTCATAGGTCAAGAAACCTTTACTGTAGGATACCATTATATTCTGTGCCAACTGAGAAGTCAGTGACTTTCCAAAATGTACAGTTCTGTATAAGGTATTCCATTTTTATTTTATTTTTTTAAAAAGGAGACATTGTATTAGAATATATGTTGCAATTGATGGTGCCAGGAACTTTAAAGGTCAAACAAAATAGTTGCTGGGTAGCTAATGGTTTTCTCAGGAATTTAGGAAGCAATGAAGTAAATGACATTCCTCCATCAATCTAGGAGGCAGTTCTGAGAACTGTGCGTGTGTCTTAATGCATCATTTCAAGGATAAATAATAATTTTAACTGTTCAAAGTGCTTCACAATCCTTATCTAGTTCACCCTCACAACCAGGTCATTATTATTCCCATTTTACAGATAAGAAACTGAGACTGACAGAAAGGGACTTGCCCAAAGCCCTGTGAGTTCATAGCCAAGACAGGATTTGAACCCTGGTCTCCTGAGTCCAAGTCCACTAGATTACACATAGGGTTGCCATACCTCCCCTTTAATCCAGGACACTTATGAAAAATACATGGGCAGGGCTGCATTGGTTCCAATGCAGCCCTGCACCATGCCTTCTTCATAAGCATCCTGGATTAAAGGAGAGGTAGGCTCTCTATTTTACTTATTTATTTTTCCAGTTTTGACCCGGCCCTTCCCAAATGGCTCAGGGTGGCTTACAAAACATATAAAACAGCATATAACAAAAACCTTGGCCCCACCCAACTTTCCCCTTCCCCCTCCACCCACAACCCCTATCTTCATCAGCCAAATGCTTTTTTAAATAAAAAGGTCTTGTACCTCCTGTGGAAGATACTTAGGCTTGGGCTCAAACAAACCTCAAGGGGAAAGGAGTTCCATTAAACTGGGGCAGCGACCAAGAATGTCCTCTTGCGCACCCGTCCTTTGGCCAGGAGGAGTATATGGCACATGCAAGAGGGGGTCCCCGGCCGGCTGTAGGGGCTGCAATGGAACATGGTAGGACAGGTGATCTTTCAGATATTTGGGGCCCAGACTGTTTTAAGGCTTTAAAGGTCAAAACCAGCACCTTGAATTGTGCCCAGAAAGCTATAGGCAGCCAGTGCAGACTTCAGAGCACTGGTGTCATGTGTGCCTTGCAAATTGTCTCCGAAAGGAGCAGAGCTTCTGCGTTCTGCACCAGCTGCAGCTTCCGCACGGTCAGCAAAGGCAGCCCCACATAGAGAGCATTGCAGTAATCTAGCCTCGAGGTGATGAAAGCATGGATGACAGTGGCCAGATCGGAGTCAGAAAGAAAAGGCTGCAGCCTCCTCACCAGATGGAGTTGGTGAAAAGCGCTCCTGGCCACCACCGCAACCTGATGATCCAGGTGCAGCAAGGGGTCCAGAAGCACCCCAAGGCTGCAAACCTGACTGATCAAGGGGGCCAGACCCCATTAATAACAGGAATCCCAATTCCCTCCAAGTCACAAGGCCAGGCAACCACCACCACCTCAGTCTTGTCAGGATTCAGCTTCCATCAGTTCACCCTCATCCAGTCCCTGACTGCAGCCAGGTACTGGGTAAGCACCGAGACTGTAAGGCCTGGGTTGGACGAAAAACAGAGGTAGAGCTGGATGTCATCAGCATATTGATGACACTTCACCCCAAACCTCCGAATGACCTCGCCCAGAAGCCTGAGTTAAACACTGAACAAGAGGGGAGACAGAATAGAAGCCTGCGGGACCCCCCAGGGGAAGTCACAAGGGGATGATGAACAATCACCCATCACCAGCCGCTGAGACCTCTCTGACAGGAAAGAGCGGAACCAGTCAAGAGCGGCCCCTCACACCGCTGCCAGGTCCCGCACACACTACATTCCAAGACACCACCTGCTAACTGGATGTGCAAATTGTTCTGACATCGAGCGTTCCACCAGATGCACATTTTGGCAGCTCCCCTCTGAGCTCCGATAATTCACACAATTTGCACCTCTATTATTTTCCTTTCCATGACAGGCACACATGTGGGAGCCATCCATCCCAAGATCTCCCTGCTCCCACTCCGAGATTAAATTGATTCCCTTTTTAAAAAGCCATCACCTTAAAAACCTGTCTTTTCTTCTCTGCTTATAGCCAATGTTGCTTCCAATATTTTTCTCCCTAGCCTGTGGTGTGACCAAGCAACACCAAGAAATAAATAAAATAAAGATAGGGAACCCTGTTGTGAGCTGTTGCAATCTGCAAGATTGGGGCATTTTGTTAAAGTCTAAAATCATAAGACTTGTGATAAAACATTTAGAGTCTGAGCTTTCAGACGCTCCAAAACCCAGCAAGTTTTTAGTTCCTTGTGGAGGCAGGAAAAGCTTGGAAAATGTGCCTGCAGTGCCCCAAAGTCTTTTTAGATGATTGCGGCCGCGCTCGCTTTGAAAAAATGCCGGGAGCCGGGATCAGACGATACGCTCCCAGCAATCACGCGCCTGGAAGGGGGATGCGCATGCTTTTCCGGCCGCGATTTGACCGGGTTGAAAAATCGACCCAGTAAAACGCGGCCGGAAAAACATGCACGTCCCCCTTCTGGGCACGTGATTGCCAGGAGCATGTCGTCTGATCCCGGCTCCCGGCATTTTTTCATAACAAGCGCAAGCGCGGCCACGATCGTCTAAAAAAGGCCTCAGAAAACCAAAATATAAGCAGTAGACTTTCCTGTATCTGGACACTGCGAGGAATATGCATTTTGTTTGGATTAGGGACAGTAGAGGAAGGTTTCAGTACATCCTTGGTGGTGGTTGAGCCCTGACCAGCACCTAAAATCATGATTGCAGTAAAATTCTGAGATTAAAAAATTATAAATTTGGGGTCCTTTTTATAGCATGCAGTGCTACAAACACATTGCCAAGCTCCCCTCTGCAACCAGGAGGGCTAGAAACATTTTTTCCTTCTTTTGAAAGAAAGAAAGAAAGGCTGAAATTTTCATGATTTAGTCACGAGACTTGCAATTTTGTCACCACCCCAGCAATCACAAGACTCATGATTAAATCTCAAGAGCTGACAACCCTGCAATACTCATTTTAAAAGACAGGGAGGAGCAGAGAGAACCTGGAGTGGAAGGGCGGAGAAGTATAGGAGCAGCCTCCCCATTCCTTGCATGATTGGGATGCAACAGTAGCAGCAGGGAGAAGGGAAGGAGGAGGCTGGAAAGCAAGATCAGGAAGGGATCAGGGTGTTGTTGAAGAGACGCCACCCAGGGCTTCCATTTTGGCCCCAGCAGGATCTTCTGAGGAACGGGGTGGGTGGGGAGAAGAGAGTGGCTTCCATAGTCAATAATGCATTAGCTTAGCATTGCCTGTTTTAGCTCAATCCTGACTGCTCCAGCTTCACTCCCTCTCTCCCACTACAGCCTTGAGCAGGGGTGAGGAACCTTTTCCTTCCAGCAACCACTGTGACAATTAATACGAGCTCCGAGGGTCACAGAGAAGTTAGCGGCAGAGGAACCTAAGGGGAAGTGCTCCGGAAGGGGGGGGGGGGGGGGTCCAGTTCAGGAGGGCCATGGATTTATCCCCTAGCTTTGTGTACAGGCCCTCATCTCGGTTCCATACTCCGAGCTCGCTCTTTCAGTGCTTGAGGGTAGGAACCGGATCCAGGGGGCAGATCCAGGAACTGGAAAGGGGCCAAATAAAAAGTAACCATGGGCTGCATTTGGCTTCTAGGCCCAAGATTTCCCACCTCTGGCATAGAGCATCTTGCATGGCAGGGTGGGGTGGGTGGAGACTCACCAGCAGCTGGATCCCCATGTGTGTGCAAATTAAAGGGGGATCCTGCTTATAACCAAAATGTTGTAACATTTCAGTGGCCGGGAACCTGTAAAAGAAAATGACTGTTTTCACTGCCCGAGTGAGAGAATGGATAAATTAAAATGGGTTTTTAAAGAACTGGTTCAGTTTTAACTAGGGTGGCCAGATATGCAAATTTTAGAGGACACGTATCTGAAATACAGGTTGCAGGGCTCCAATGCAGCACTGCACCCCGCAACCTGTATTTCTCATAGGTGTCCTCTAAAATTTGCATATCTGGCCACCCTAGTTTTAGCCAGCTGGGTCAATTAGAACAGAGGCGAGAACCTCCCTTTTACAATACTGGACTTGTCCCTCAGCAGTGCCCCTTTATTTGGAAAAGCCTTACAGCCATAAAACAAAACTGTCACTGTTGGTAGAGTAAGTAGTGCCTGTCTTCATCTCACAGACAGACTCTGTTCTTCCACTATTTACTTTAGGAGGAGAGTATCAGTAGAAGCCACTTGACTTTACTGGTTCTACTTTCTTAGTCCTCCAGATGATTACTGCTACAAAACTCCCTTCCTGGCAGGCCTAGGCCTTGAACTCAGATCTCTAGCACCACAGTCCAGTGCCTAAACCACAAGGCCACCCTCTCTCCTCGTGTTAGCACTTGTTTAAAGCTCCCGTCTCTCTAGGTATGTATGGCTAGGTTTTACACATTCTGCTTAAGAAGCAATTGCTTAATAAATCTATCAATGGTAACAGCTGGCTTTGTGTTGTACACAGCTGACACATATTAGAGCAGAGAGGGGATATGGTGAAGTTTTTATTTATTCTTCAAACCTAACACCATCTACCTTCCACTAAGAGCCAAGCCTTGTGGATGAGAGGGTATTTCTCCATCTGCTAAGTCTCCCCGGCTCTCTAGAAGCCTGTCTTGTAGTAGGAAAATATACTAACCAGTTTTGAACGGGCTTCAGTTTAGCTCGAGGTTGGGTAGTACAGCATGGCAGGCCCAATATTAGGCGGCCAGGCCAGTAGCTGGGAGGATTGGGTCATCAGCTGCCCTTGTCAAACGTTCACAATCCCCCTCCCCCTGCTCAACTCTGCTAAGTAGTAGTTAGTCAGATGTCTAAAATAAAAGGGTTTGACACAGCATTGTGAACAAGGCTGCCTTGTAAATAGCACAGGATGAACTATGGTGCATAACTGCCCATCTGTGATAAGTGTTTAATGAAAGCCAGTGTAGCCTAGTGGATAAAGTGCTGCCCTTGAACCTGCGAGACTAGGATTCAAATCCTGTCCTAGCCATGAAGTCACTGGATGGCATTGGACAAGCCATCTCTCTCACAACCTCAGTTCCCCACCTGTAAAATGGGAATAATAGTCAAGGGTGCCTGTTCACTGAATTTTCCCTGTTGATCCCTGATAATGACCTAAGTCGCAAGGATAAGCTACATAAGGATTGTAAAGGACACTGAAAGTGCAATATTAATGCTAAATAATAATAACATTTATTACCTCCTATAAGGCCCTTCTCTCAGCCTTTAAGCAGATTCAAATAATTCTTAATAATCAAGCTTAAGCACGCGTCCCTGTAACTTCTCACGTTCATAGATCGCTCCCTCCCCACCTCTCCTAGATTGTAAGCTCCTTGGAGCAGGGACCTGTGTCTAATTAGGATTGTGCAGTGCCAGGCACGTTGGTAGTGGAACAACAATAATAATACTGAACTGGATTCAATAGCACCTCGAGACCCTGTCTGCACTTATGTCTTGACCACCTTCTTCCCCTGCTGCCCCAAAATTGCCTAGTGAACATTTATGACTATGTACACATCAGGAAAATAAGAGGAGGGAACTACGGGGCTGAAGACACAATCCCTGATTGTTACAGCTGCACTACAGAGCCTGGTCACTTAGCTTTAACTGACTGACTTATACTACACAGAGTACAGTATCCCGGTACAGAGCAGGATACAGAGAGTGCACAACCAAAGCCTCAGGGCAGACATGATCCTTCAATGAAGAGACCCTTGTGAAGGCTGCAGCACAGACAAACAGTTCGCTACCTTATAGAGGCAGCGAGGTTCCATTTTGACCTCTGCTGGGCTAGCAACCTCTTCGGCACCGACCTGGGGGAGAATTAGAACAACTGGAGGCTGCAGTACTTGTTTTCCTACCATGAAAAAACACTGAGCTCCAAGGAGCTGCTGCGCTAGCTGGCAGGGGGACTAGCGCAGGCATCGTAAGGAGCTATGGGAAAGGGGCGGTCTTCACAGTTCCTACAAGTCACGTTGGCAGATTTCATCAATGGATGCATCTGAAACAAGTGCACATAACAGTTAGCCCCAGTCACAGGCTTGGCATATAACAAACGTAATATCCGGACAAGGCCTGCTTAACACACAAGAGGGTGCTATTGACTGAGAAGAAATCTCCATCTGCCTCCAGGGCTAGCTAAACACAGTCCTAATGGCGTTTAAAGGCAAAACCTGTATTTTTAAAAGCAAAACTAATTTAACTTGCAAAACCCCAGTTCCCTCATGTGTGGGTTGGACATGTGTTAGAGCGGCTCGCACGGCTACCTTCGTACAGGGATTAGTATGGGAGGGAAACAGAGAAAGGGATTGCTGGTAGTCAAAACTGTTGAGAGCCAGATTAATCCACGTTGTGGAGCTGATTTGGGCCTTCACTGCTCAGTAGTTGTAGGGCCCAGTCTGCTTTGTCTGCAGAGATGAAAAGCAGCTAAGATGCAGGCCCAGTGTACATGTGTTTCCTTCACCACACCACACCACCTACTCCCCGGCCACTATGGAGGCGGCAACACAAAGGCAGAGGAGTAGGCTCTGAGTCAGAAGTAAGGGTCTGTGCACAGAAACATTCGGGGGGGTCAGCCCAGCTGATCTCCCAAATTTCTCTCTTTTGTATAGGGGTTTAAACATCTCCCTGTAATTTCCTAGTTAGAACTCTCTCTGCTATAAGTTTCAATGGGCTACTTTCATTAAATAAAATAAGAACTACAGGAAGGAGACTGCTCTTCTGCATTAAGCTGCTTAGGGTTCTTCTCGGGCACTGCTATCCCCATAAATCCTGTAGGTCTTTCCTGGTGGGGTTGCGATTAAAAGGCGCTTTGCAAAGTTGCAACAAGGCCTTTTCAAATATCAGTCCAAGTAGTTTTAAAAATCCCCCCAGACCATTTAGAGGGACAGGCTATGCCTCTGAGGCTCCAATTCTCTAGCCTGATCAGAGTTTTAGCAGGGGCTGCATTTCTTCCTGCAAAAATATACATATCTCTCTCTCTCACTCACACACACACACACACACACCGACTTTAAAAATTCAGGAAAGAAACCCGAGTCAGCTACAGTCCCTAATTCCCTTGCATCAGCCTCGATCCTCAAAGTTCCCAGGAGACTACAGTAAAGCTAACTCCAAATGGAAAAAAAGAGAGAGAGAGAGAGAGATTTAGACTTACGTTTCCAATAAGCTCAGGGGCACCAGGCTGCAAGCTCAGCTCTGGCCTGCTCCACACAGCACGCTGCACCTACTTCCTGCTTCCAAGGGCCCTAAAACACTCTCTCCCGGCATAGCAGGCTAGTAGCTGCCTGTCTTGGGACTAGGGAACTACACGTGGCTGCAAGAGGAAGAAATAAACCCAGGCTATCCTCAGTGAAAGAATTGCTGCTCCTTTGTGTAATTCCCTGCTCTGAATTCAATGGCAGGGGAGGGAAGCCAGCAGTATTGTACAGGGCAGCCAGATCAGAACTGAGGGTTAAACCAGTGGGAGTTTAGCTTTAACTCTCATTGTCAACTTTCAGCATTCAGACATTATAAGGCGATGCTTCTCTAGTATGAAACTATTTTAAAGATCATAACGTGGCTTAACATTTTCATTCATACGTTTTTCTTAAGGTATGGCCCAGTGCTTACATTCTAAAAATAAATAAATTGCAAGGGCCCAAATCTGCCTCACAAGCCCTGCCTCCTGCCCTAGAACTTGATAGAACAGGGAAATGAACCCTCCTCTCCAGCTAGTGATCTAATCACCAGACTAATCTGCCTCTCTACACCTGAATATAAAACAGGAGTTCTTGTGATTGAATCCATTGGCCAGCACAGGAGATGGGGCACAGAAGTCATTAATGAAAGCCAAATACAACCATGCAGGGTTCATCTGGCTTTTATTTCTAACCCTGAAATGTCCAGTATCAGCCTTTCCCATTCCTGGATGCACACTCCTAGTGGGAATATTTCCCAGGGCTTAGCCCTTCCCATTAAACCCTGGTCCTTTCCCCTCTCACTTGATGACAGCAGACCACAAGAGATTAGAACCCAAGACCTCTTCTTATCTCTAGACCAACAAGCCCTATTCCTTTCAGGCTAGGATTTTTGTCATCAAGAATATTTACCAAAACAAAAAACTTTACAGTTAAAAAAAATATTAAAGGCACAACCATTTCCAAACAAAAAAACTTTCCTCTTTAAAACCATTTCACAATATATATTTTCCCCTAACTTCAAATCCAAAAAACATGAAAATTAATTACAATTGCAATTAAAAAAACATTGAACAGCATACATTACACAACATTTAAATGCCAAAAAGCATGGAAATTAGGTCCAGATTTTCTATCTATATTCCATAATTTACCATCAACATTATGCAGAGGTGGCTTGGATTCCTGGATCAGGGCCCCATGCACAGGACTGGATGCGAAGCTTCGATGGCTAGCAACAATTTTTTCCCCTAAACTTCCAGCCCTTTTGATGACAGCAGCACCATAGGGGATTAGAACACAGAACCTCTTGCTTCTTGAGCAAAAAATCCTACCTCTATACGAACGCACTCTACTCCTTGCAAGCTAGGATTTTTGTCCACTAGTAGGTAAAGAAGGGGGAGTGAGGGTACAGGGGAGCATAAGAGCTTGTGTGCCAGCTGCCTGGGCACCAACAAAAAAATAGTACACCAACTGCTTAGGTTGTATTTTTCGGGCAACACAATTTAATTTTAAGTTACTCTCATTATAGTCTTCACACGTACAAAAGTTCATCATATGCATTCTGTCGATGTTGTTCTCACAAGCCCCATCGTACAGCACTTTTCTCTCTCGACAGCAGTATACTGTTCTCATTCTGGTAACATAGATGTATGTGCTTTAGTGATAGGATTCTCGCAAGCCCCATCACACGGCCTTTTTATTTCTCACTTGACAAATTGCCCTTTTCTTTCGTACTGGACAGGAGTATAATGAGCATACCAGGAACTTGGATATTATATGCATTCTATTGAGGGTGTTCTCACAAGCCCTGTCACATGGCTCTTTTCTTTCCCTCTTGACAGCAGAATACCGTACTCATACGGGAACCTGGATATTATATGCATTCTATTGATAGGGTTCTCACAAGCCCATCACACTGCCTTTTTGTTTTTGACTTGATAGCAGCACCTCAGGAGATTTGAATCTAGGACCTCTGGCCCATTAAGTAAGGATCTTGCAGCTAAACCAACACACCCTTGGTCCTTGCAGCACTCAAAGAAGCAAGGTAGCCAAGAATGGTTTTGATCCATTAACCTCTGGGTTACAGGCCTGGCACGAAGCTGCACCACTGTGTGGGTGCAGAGGTGGCTTAGATTCCAGAATCAGGGCCCCATGCACAGGACTAGATGTGAAGCTTCAATGGCCAGCAACAACAGGCCTTTCCCCTCCCACTTGACAACAGCAGCACCACAGGGGATTAGCACCCAGGACTCAAGAGTCCTACCTTGAGACCAACAAGCCCTACTCCTTGCAGGCTAGGATTTTTATCCTCGATTGCCGGTAAGGAAGTGTGAGGGGGTGGGGGTGCAGGGTGTCTTGAGACCTTGTGTGCCAGCTGCCTGGGCAACAAACAAAAAAATGTCTTCACCGACTGCATAGACTGGATTTTTTGGGCATCACAATTTGAAGTTACTCTCATTATACTCTTCGTTTGTACAAACATTCATCATATGCATTCTGTTGATGTTCTTATCACAAGCCCCATCATATATGACCCCTTTCTTTTCCACTCAACAGCAGCATACTGAGCCTGCCGGTACCTTGGAAATTATATGCATTCTATCAAGGATGTTCTCCCAAGCCATCACATGGCCTTTTTATTTCTGACTCAACAGCAGCACCTCAGGGAGCTTGAGCCCAGGACCTTTTGCCCCCTAAGCAAGGATCTTGCCACTAGACCAACACGTCCTTGGTCCTTGCACTAGTCAAAGAAACAAGGTAGCCAACAATGGTTTTGATGCATTGACCTCTGAGTTATGGGCCTGGCACGAAACTGAACCACTCTGCGGGTGCAGAGGTGGCTTGGATTCCAGGATCACCATGCCCAGGACTGAACAACATGAAGCTTCAGCGGCCACCAACAAAAAATGTTTCTAAAGGTATGGTTTTGCTAGCCACTTGATGACAGCAGCACTGCAGGGGAATAAAACCAGGAGCTCTTGCTTTCTAAGCAAACGTCCTACCCCTAGACCAACAAGCCACAGTTCTTGCACATTATCATGCTGCAGGCCTTCCTTTCTGCTGCTGAGCGGAACCTGTACGTGATCCAACAGATCCAAGCTTTCTGCTGCTGTTGACATGATGTGATGTTCAGGCACAGAAAAGCTCTAACTCAATCTCTGGCTAGGATAGTGGGATGCACCACAGAGTGGAGGTGGCTCCTGCTTCCGTGCCATGTGCTTGCCTACCTTGGGCGCCGATGGAATGTGTTGCAGAGGAATGAAGCAGTGCAAGGGAAACTGATGCATGCAGAAAGGTTTCAGTATGCAGACACAGCCTTAGTGTCTCCTGACACTGCACAGGGCTGTATCCACCAACAGGCTGGTTTGGGTGAAGGAGAAAAGCACTGACTGGTGGGAGAATGTGCTGTCCTAATGGGGAGAGGCTGAGTGACGTACAAACTTCAGGATGCCCCGTTGCGTCATTCTGCAGATCGCTGAGATGCTCGGACCATGACTAGAGAAACCGAGCATGATGATGCGCTCACCCATCCCCATGGAGAAGCACTTTGCCATCGCCCTCTGGAAGCTCGCCACTCCGGACTCCTGCCACTCTGTTGCCCAACAGTTTGGCATTGGAACCTCCATGGTGGGCACCTTACTCGTGGAGGTTTGCACAGCGGTTGTGGAAGTGCTACTGGACCAAATGGTAGGGTTGGCTGACCCTGTGGCGGTGATGTGTAGCTTTTGGCAGGAGGGGTTGCTGAATTGTATAGGGGCTATCAAGGGAAGCCATATTGACATCATTTTTATTTTATTTATTATTTATTTTCATAATTTTTATACCGTCCTCCTCCTGCCCAATGGCAGCTCAGGGTGGTTTACAATCCTATACAAAAATACAAATATAAACATATAATATACTAAAATAATATTGCTGGGCGGTTATTCAGATCAGGCAGTCAATCTTGGCACCCCCTTAAATACCTGGTTATTCTGGAGCTCCTTGATGTGGCGGGGTCCCGGCTAGGGGTGACCCGAGGGGCGCTGTTTTGCAGTGGACGGTTACTTTACATTATTAATATTTTACCCTCTTGTAAATGGCTTTTGTTTTGTTTTGTTTATCCATTGTTTTTAACTTTTTGTTATGGTTTCGGCTAAACAATAGACCTATTATTATACTAAAATAAATACAATAATAAATATCATTTTAAAAACCCAGGCCTGACAAAAAAAACCAATCCCTCCGAAGAAAAGAAAGAACCCTGCCCTTCACTACCCATCCCCCTCACCCAATGCCTGGCAAAAGAGCCAGGTCTTACACTGCCTACAGAAGGAGGGGAGATCCGGGGAGAGATGAATCTCTGCCGGGAGGGAGTTCCATAACCGCGACGCAGCCACTGAGAACGCTCGTTCAAATGTGGCCACCCGGGAAACCCAGGGGACCTCCAAGTGGGTATTCCCGGCTGACTGCAGGGACTGATCCAAGACATGAGGAGTGAGGCAGTCCCACAGGTAAGTGGGACCCAGCCTGTATAGGGCTTTAAAGGCTGAATCGGGCCCAGAAGACTATGGGCAGCCAATGCAGAAACCAAAGCACTGGTATTACGTGCTCCCAGCAGCCCACCTCCACAGGAAGACAAGCCGCCACTTTCCGCACCAACTGCAGTCTCTGAGTTGTGACCAAAGGTAGCTCCATGTAGAGTGCATCGCAGTAGTCTAATCTCGAAGTGATAAATGCATGGATGACGGTGGGAAGATTGGAACCTGAGATGTACAGTCAAAGACGTTGAACCAGATGTAATTTATTAAATGCACTCCTCGCCACAGCCATCACCTGGACATCCAGGCAGAGCTGTGAGTTAAGGAGAACTCCCAGACTCTGAACCTGAGGAACCAAGGAGGGACGCACCCCGTCAATGATGGGATCCTCCATTCCCTCACCCTTACCCACCAGCATCACCTCTGTCTTGTCAGGATTCAGCTTCAGACGGCTCATCCTCATCCAATCCCCCACCGCCGCCAGGCAACAGGAAAACACCAAGACTGCCAGGCCTGTGTCAGGTGAAAATGAGAGGTAACGTTGGGTGTCATCCGTGTACTGATGACACCGAACTTCATACCCTCTCACGATCTCACCCAAAGGCTGCATGTACACATTGAACAGGAGAGGGGACAGAATAGATCCCTGTGGGACTCCACATGTAAGGTTCTGGGGAGACAATGTATAATCCCACAGAACCACAGGTTGAGTTCTCCCAGCCAGGAATGAGCGAAACCATTCAAGAACAGTCCCACCCACCCTGGTGTGGTCTTGCAGGTGAGCCACCAACATCTCATGATCAACCGTGTCAAACGCTGCTGAAATATCCAACAAAATCAGACAGGTGGATCATCAACCTCGGTCCAACTCCTGGCGTAGGTCATCAACCAAGACCAAGTCTTGGTGCAGACGAAAGCCAAACTTCGAGGGGTCAAGGAAACTGATGCGGTCCAGATGCCCCTGAAGCTGTTGGGCCACTGCTGTTCGATAACCTTCCCTGAAAAGGGAAGGTTAGAGACTGGGCGATAACCTTCTGCCTACCCCATAGCAAGGACAACTGCCTGAACCACAAGGGGCTTTTCTCCATGGTTCTCCAAGCTGTTGTGAGCCAACATGCTAAATGCATGGATTACCTAAGCAAAAAAACTGCGATTTAAGAACTTGGTTAAGGCGGCATTCGAAATTATATTCAAACTCTAACATGAGAGTAAATTGTCACGTTAAAGCAATTAATTATTATTATTTTTAAATGATTTTTTAAAGGCCAGTACTGCCCACACTGTCTGAGATTGCTCGAATTGCTTAAAGAGTCAGCGCTCTAGGGGAGGAAGACACCCTGTTACAATCCAGAAACCCTGATCACACAACTAAAAACACCAGGGTCAATTAGACACTTCATCTAATCCAGCCATTACAAGTCATCTGCATTTAGCTGGAAATTTACAAACCCCGTCAAAAGACCGGTCGCCAGCCAGAAGTCTTTGCCCCAACATCTCCCACTGAACAGCATTAGATGCTGTTCAATGGAACCTAGCAGCCGCCTTAAGTATAGAGCCTCAGTCGTGGCTCTATAATGTGCTGGCTGGGTGGTCTTGGAAGAATCAGAATGCTCACATCTTTGGACAGTCCCCCTTCTTTGGGGACATGTACACCAGAGACTTTGGACCATTCACTGAAACATGCATCGAGGGGGTGTTCATAAGACTTGTTGTTCTCATGGACCCTGCCTACCCCATGAAGTCCTGGATCATAAAGGCATATAGCATTGCCCCCACCCGGGAGCAATGGTACATTAACCGGAAGCTCAGAGCCACCCGCTCTGTTGTAGAGAGAGCTTTTGAGCTATTAAAATAGTGCTGGAGATCAATTGCAGCCAGAATTGGTTTCTAGCTAGAGACCACTTCACTTTTAACTGTCGCCACCTGTGTTCTCCACAACATCTACAGACCGGTGGGGTCACGAGGAGAACCCTCCACCAGTGAGTTCGGGTGAGCCGATGCCCTTGTTTCAGGACCAACTGAACTGAGCAGAACAGGGTATAGCTGGAGAGATCTGGGATGCCTTGTGCCGGCACGTCAACCGCAATGCTAGCCCCATTACCCACCATCAGTGACAGTTTAATGAGCATTGATGAGTTGTTTCACATTTTTTGTGATATCAATAAATCATTTTTAAAATGCTTCCTGTGTGTCATTGTGTTTTCCTCTGGCCAATCCAGCTCCCCCCAGCACCAGGATGGCATACTTTCCCTCTTTGGCTCCGTCCCTGTGCTATTCCCACCAGGAGGCCTTTCCCTGCCCATGTCTTATTGGCATTTGCAGATTAGTCTGCTGAAGGCCTGAACTTCTTTGTTTCCTATTGGCATTTGCAGGCTAGCTGGGTCTGAGAATGGCAATAGGAAGCACAGAAGCTCAGGCATGCAGCCAGCTACTTTGCAACTGGCCAGCACTAGAGCTGTGTGGGTAGCACATTTGCTACCTACAGGTAATACCCGCATTTTAGGGCAGCCCCAGCAGGTACCCGACGGGGTACCCAGGGCCCCCATCAGGTGCCTGGTGCCTGAAAATGCATGGCTCCTGTGGCTTCCTGGGCTGACTCACCCCATTACTGGACTGCTGCTGCTCTTCCGGTCCTGGTTGCTATTGCTCCTCTGGTCCTCCCTGGTCCATGTCCTGGTCAGCTAAACTGGGGACTTCCCCACTCTCCTTTTTCTGAGTGGGAGAGCGAAGAGGCCTCTTCCCACCTGCCTGCCAGAGCTGGCCTTACCACAGGGTGACCTGGGGTGGCCTCCCCAGGCCCTGCTCTTTCCAAGGGCCCCACAGTGGCATCTGTTTTCACCAGGACAGATTGTGGTAGCACTACTCCCTCTCAGTGGGGCCCCAAACATGACCACCTTCAGGACACTGCAGAGGTTGCCCCCAAGGGGGAGGACCCACCAGGGCCTTGCATTTTATCTTTGCCATGGGACCTGCAAATCCTAAGGCCGGCCCTGCTGCCTGTTATTATTATTATTTTATTATTAACAAACATTTATATAGCGCCAGCAGTGTACATGGCACTTTACAAAGTAATAAAATAGACACGGTCCCTGCCCCTAGGGCTTACAATCTGAGCTACAGGAGCTGGGGGAGAGACTTAGGAAGGGGAACAGAGGGAGAGACAAGGGGTCTAACATTCATGAAGATGCGCGGTCTCAAGTGCACGTACTTGGCTTGGTTACGATGAGAATGACAGCAGGCAGGTCCATGTGGCAAGGATAAGGGTAAACCGATCGTAGGTATAGGAATAGTGGCTCAGCAGAATAAAGAGTCAGACAGAGCAGAGCGGAAGAGGTGAGTTTTAAGGAGAGATTTGAAGGTATGAAGGGAGGGGGCAAGGCGGATGTGGACAGGGAGGGAGTTCCAGGCATGGGGGGCAGCAAGGGAGAAGGGACGAAGGCGCTTAGGGGAGCAGGGAAGGCGTGGAAGGGTGAGAGAAGGGACAGAGGAGGAGCGAAGTGCACGGGCTGGAGTATGGAGGGCGATAAGTGCAGAGAGGTAGGGGGGAGCGAGTCTCCTCAATGGGTCCCCCATTCCCAGAGGGGTGCATGACAAGTGACTGGACTGGAGGAGCAGCAGCCTGGCAGTGAGGTGAGTCAGCCTCAGTCAGGTAGCCTGTTGGGTCACGTTCAGGTACCAATTGGTGACTGAATGCAATCGGAGCATGCTGTGCACCCCAGATTCAGTGGGTTGCCCATCTTGTCAGGTACCTGATTGCCGCTCTAGCCAGCACCTAGCCTTTGCCTGTGGTTTTACCACCGTAGTTCTCCTTGCACCCAGGCTTTCCCCTGCTGGGCTACTATGCCCCCCCCCCCCCATTCCAAGTGCATGGCCAGCAACTCCCACTCCCTGTTTTCCATGCACCTGCCATCCTCCTCCCTTCCAACTTCCAGCCCCTAAAGTGGCTTATTGGTATGCCATACTGCCATTCTCCATGCCTCCCTCAACTCCATCCTTTCCCAGAAGAAGCATGAATTGTGAAAAATTAGGGAACATTATTTTTAAAAAAAATGAAAACTACTTCTTGCACCTGCTCTTTTTGGGGGGCAACTGGGTGTGCTCATTTGGGTGTCAAGACTTCTTCCCAATCCTCCTCCTGTGGAAGAGTGTTCACAGTAGACATGCATGAATGATGGGGGGAGGCGTGCCTAGCCCAGGAACTGTTCCCTTGCTTAAGCATAGTGTGGAGAGGGATTAGATGCTTTCCCTGGGGGGTGGAGTACACGAGGAACCAGGGTGTGCAGGCCCCAAGTAGGGATGTGGGTGAACAGCCAATGGAGGTTAAGAAAAAGCACCTGCCCCTGAGCAACAATGCTCATAGTTGCCGCGGCAACTTGTTCGAGCAGGGAGCTCTGGAGCTGAATGAACTGGGAAAGACTACTTTGAGTCTGTGCCCACATCTCACTCATCTCCTTGCTTGCTTTCTCAATCATGCTGTCCGACCTGACCTGTCAAACTGCTGCCGGAGGTGGGCCCGGTGCTTGTCCTGCTGGCGGTCCAGGTGGGACTCTGCAGCAAAGGTGTTGCATTCTGTGACATTCTGCCGCACCCTCTGCCTATACTCCCTGGTCATGCTGTTTATGTTGTCACACATCTCATCCACCCGGCTGCGTGGTCTCCCTAAGCATCTCCCTTGCCAAATCCTCCCTGCACTGATAGTTGTCGACCCTCAGGTCCTGGTTACACTAGTTGCTTATGGCAGGGGGTTCCATCTGCACCCATTGCAAGGAAAGAAGGTAAGCCATTCGGTTCAGACTTCCCCACCCACATTTCTGCCCATGTTCCAGACCCCCGCTTGCCCAATTTTCAGCTCTCCACCTGCCCAAAGGGAAGCATGAATGGGTTCCTAGCCTATGTGGCATCCGGGACAGTTGCTGCAGCAGGTTCGCAGCACCATGTAATTGTCCTCCCACAATCACTGGAGAGGAGTGAAGAACATACAGAAATCAACTGCCACCATTTGTGCCATCTCCCTTCCAGGCTGGCAGCCATTTTGGTTCCCCCCTGTCAGCCTGAGGTCCCACCACGGTGCCTCCCTCCACTAGCCCGTGTGCCTGCCATGGTGTCTTCCCACCCACTTCCTGCACCTACCATTCCCATCCTGTGGAGCTGTTTCCTGGTGAATATCCTGCTGCTCCTCCACATTCTCTTGGCCATGTAAACGTAATAAAAATTTTAAAAAACCCACAATTAGATAACCATAAACAGAAGCCTTTATCATGCAGCTGTGTCAACGCAAACACCTCACCACCACCAAGGTTCATTAACTTACCATTCTCCACCTTCACCACAAAGGTGGCATCCGGGTCCTTGTTTCCTTGACCAGAACCTTGGGTGGTTACTCAAATCCTAGCTCTTGAGTTCAAGGGAATGCAACAGGAGAGTCATGGTGTCCGTGTCCATGTAAACCTGTGCTGGTTCCAGGGTGGGGAGGGGACAGGCATGGAGGGATGTCCACCAGTAGTCGCCGCATCCATGATGGGAGTGGGAATGGTTGAAATGGGAGAGCCATATCCACCTACTTCTGACCCCTGGTGAAGGTGCAGCTATACAGGTGGAATGCAAGGATGGCTCCACCCACACAGAGGAACTGATCAAGGAGCTCGTAATAGGGCGATTGCTTCTTGCGGCTGGAGGTGAAGTTGTTGTCCCAGAACTCTTTGTATCCACGTCTCAAGTCCTTGGCCTGCTGCCAGCACTGGTTCTTGTCCCAGGAGTAACCCTGCTGTGCCATTTGGACTGAGATCTCTTGGAACGCTGCCTCATTCCTGTAGCATTTCACCAGGGCATTTTGGACCTTTTGCTCCCCCCATAGAGTGATGAAGGCCTTGGTCTCTTCCTCGGTCCAGGGAATGCAGTGTTGGCGGGTCGATTGGTAGGTGGGGACTGAATGAGATTGCATGGTGGTGGTGGTGCTGGTTGTTGTCTGGCTGTCAGTTTGAGCCATGGTCCCAGCTCTGGTAATTCTCTGCAAATTTTTATGGAATGGCTTGGAAAGAGCAAGCATAGGTGCACACATACTGCCAACTAGGATGTATGTTTGAAAATGGTGCAGTGGTCTTTTAAGGCAGATATTACATCCGCGCCAGTGAGAGCAGAGAGAGGGGCCGGAAGAGGTCGCTCCTCAGAATGCTCTAGGCTTTTTGCCCATAACTTTATGGTGCTGGCAGACTTGTATGCATGGAACCTAATTGATGGGATGTGGACACATGGGCACACGTTAACCCACACTCATCCACATAGAGAGCTCCACATCCTGCGGGATACCACTGTGAGTGTGGGTTGCATGCCTGGTGGGTGGTGGACGTGTGGCTGGTGGGGGCGAACACCTTTTTTTTTTTGTGTATAATATTTTTATTCTGTTTTTCGAGTAACAATTATTAACAATTTACACACTTTCATCTCCTTTTGGTTGAGGACCTTGGTTACAGAATCGGTCCCAGCCTAGTATTGTTTTAGTGCGTCTTGTCACATTCCATATTCATATATCATTAAACAATTAACATTCCCTATATCTTTGTTATACAAATTGACATTTTAGGTTGGTTCATGTTAATTTCTTGTTCCAAGAGGCTCCATATGTTATTCCAGAC
>QEPC01000892.1:1167273-1185819 GCA_003113815.1 Sphenodon punctatus
GGGTCCTGTGCCTCTTGCATCCACGCTAGTAATGCTCTAGACACATAGGAGGCCACAATATTAATTTTGAGGGATGCTGCCGTGGAGTCTGCTGCCCTCTTAAGGGCTGAGTCCACTCCCCTGTCAGTGGGGTCACGGGGATGGCAGTCCCCTTCCGTAGGAAAGACAGTCTGGCGTGCTAGCGAAGCCGCTGCCGCATCGATTTGGGGGCTTTTGAAAAGAGGTTCCTTTCTCCTAGAGAAGGCGTATAGGCTCTCTTGTGCTCTGGGCATTTTATGGGACTTGTCAGGGTGTTTCCATTCTTCTAACACGATTTTCTCAAATGTTTTATCCAGGGGTAAGCCCTGATCCCTGCCGTGTACTGATGGCAGATAGTCCCTAGTTTCCTCTTCCTCTGAATCAGAGGATCCTTCCTTAATGGCTCTCTCCTTGATTTGGAGAGTCTTAATAACATGCCCCAGCAGTTCTTCCCTACACTGGCTAGGGAACTGCCTGTCTTTCTCTCTGGGGTCTGTGGGGAGGTTGTGAGAACATTCCCCTTCCTCTAGATCAGAGCTCTCCTGGGAAGAGTCTGATTGAGAAGCAGAATCCTCTAGGAACTGCTGTTTGTGTTTCTTACTGTTGCCTGCTTGGAAATCCTCCTCCTCAGAGCCCTGAGGGGATATCAAGCCTTGTAGCCCAGCTCCCCCTAGTGGGGATTTAGTAGGCTTTTGGCCTTGCTGAGCTTTTCCCGCTCTCGGTGTTTTGGGGGAGGGGCCCTTCGCAGGGAAACTTCTTTTGCGTTTCCCGCTCTTTTTAGGACGGGCCAGATCTTTTATTGCCCCCATAATCTCCTGCATGGATTTGGCAATAGAAGCCAATGAGGGATTATGATCCCCCAGTGGCTCCTGCTCTGAGCCCGCTGCCTCTGTCCCTCCTGCACTGTTGGTGGGGGACAGTACCCTCTCAGGGGTAGTCATGATTAGAGCAGTGCTCAGTGTAGCTGGCTCGGGGCCAAGTGGATTGGTCCCGGCCTATGGCGGGGGGAGTGCCGCGGTGGAGGGTCCCGCTAGCCGGGGAAGTAATCGCGGTCCCCCCTGCTCCCCGCGCAGTACCCTCTCAGGGGTAGTCATGATTATAGCCGGGCTCAGTGTAGCTGGCTCGGGGCCAAGCGGATTGGTCCCGGCCTAGGGCGGGGGGAGTGCCGCGGTGGAGGGTCCCGCTATCCGGGAAGTGGCACAGTGTGAGGGAGCCGGCGGGGATTTTTTTAATTTTAAAATTTTTCTTTGCCTGCCTGGTGAACCGAGACGGGGTCCGGTATCGCCTCCCCAATGCCCCGCCGAAGCCTTTCTCCTTAGGCTTCCCTTTTTTAGTTGTTTATTCCTTTATTAATTCTACCTTGTTTCTAGGGACCTGGGGATCCCTAAAAAGCCCCCCAATGGTCTTGGAGGCAGATGAAGGACTGGCGCTGGAGCCGGGTAGCACCGTGACACAGGCGCAGAGAGGGGGAAAAAAAAAAAAAGCTCATCTGCCTCCTGGCGGTCAATGGTGGAACTACCCATCTGGAGGAGTATGCCAGGGGTATGAGGAGAAAGGACATGGAGAACTGCTTTGTCCAGTTTTACCAAAAAATATACAAAACAGGCAACCCAGCTCAGGATAGTATGAATAACTTTCTGAAGGACCTAGAATTCAAAAAGATAACAAAAGAAGAAGCCCAATTCCTAAATAATGAAATTAGCCTAGAGGAAGTACAAAAAACAATAAAAGAATTACCAAATAACAAAGCGGCAGGCCCTGATGGCTATCCAGCGGAGTTCTATACAACGTTTATAAAGCAAATAGCCCCACTCCTTGTAAAAGTATACAATTCTATATTGAAACAAGGGCACATGCCGGACACATTCTATGATGCAACAATTACTTTATGTCCAAAACCAGGTAAAAATCTGGAACTGTGCAGCGGCTACAGGCCCATATCGTTGATAAATACGGACGCAAAATTGTTTACTAAAATCCTAGCCAACAGACTGATGCTGATTATCCCAAATGTAATCAACCCAGATCAAACTGGGTTTATTCCAGGAAGATTAGGAATAGACAACATAAGAAAAGTCATTAATATTATAAACCATGTAAAAGTCAAAAAGATCCCAGCTGCTATAGTGGCGTTAGATGCGGAGAAAGCCTTTGACATGGTTGAATATAAGTATCTATTTGAAACCATGAAACAAATGGGAATCACAGGCTCTTTCCTGCAATGGGTAAAAATAATATATAAAGCTCCAAGAACGAGAATAATGATGGGGGACCATCATACAGCAAATATAAACATAACTAGGGGGACAAGACAGGGCTGCCCTTTATCCCCATTGCTGTTCAACATAGCGATCGAGCCCCTGGCAATGGCCATAAGGGCAGATCAGAAAGTTAAAGGAATCAAAGTCCTAGATAAGGAATATAAGCTTTCCCTATACGCAGACGACATGATGGTGAGCGTCTCGGACCTGCCCCGGTCAGTACCGAGACTGCTTGAAGTAATAGATAGATTTGGTAAGATCTCAGGATATAAGGTGAATGCAGGCAAGTCCGAGATGCTAATATTCAATGAAGAAAAACTCACCAGCAAAGAAAAAACAGAATCAACCCCATTCACAGTCCAGTCGGACAGTATAAAATATTTAGGGGTGCAAATAACTAAAAAATTGAGGGACTTATACAAAAGAAATTTCCTCCCATTGTTAGAGAATATAAAAATAAAGGAGGAGGAATGGAAAAAACTACAGGTATCCTGGCTGGGGAGGACGAATTTAATAAAAATGCTGATACTTCCCAAGCTGCTATACACCTCTTTCGCCTTACCGATTCAATTGCCAAGGGACTACTTTATGGCAGTGAATAGAACCATATCAAGGGTCTTATGGCAAAGAAAAAAGCCTAGAGTAAGAAAAACAATATTATGCACGAGTAAAGCCAATGGAGGGCAGTACTTACCTGATATGAAGCTATATCACTGGGCAGCAGCCCTAAGAGGGGTAAAGATATGGTTCCAGGGGAGGTCAGTTCCGGACTGGCTGTTCCTGGAAAAAGAAGCATGCCAAGTGGGCAAATTTATGAGTATACTTACCGATGGGCAGAAAATAAACAAAAAAGCAGTCACTGAACACCCCTTTGCAGGCATGGCTCTACAAGTCTGGGAATCAATATGCAATACGCTAGAAATTAATAGAGATAACTCCCCATACACCCCGATCTTTGGAGAATGGAGTAAGGGGGCAGGGATAACTCGAAAAGAGGCAGAGAGGTGGGAAAAGAAGGGTTTGAAATGGGCTGCTCAGTTGTTTGCAGGTGAGGCGATAATGAATCTAGAAGCAATCAAAGAAAAAATAGAAGGGACCCCGGACTTCTGGGCATATGCCAAAATAGTGAGCAGGTTCGTCCACAAAACGGTAATGGCGCAAGTGAGTAGAAATGCAACAGACTTTGAAAGGGTGATGTATGGGGACCAAGGACGAAAACATGAAATCTTAAAAATTTATAGAGTGTTGCAATCAATAATGCATGTACCAGACTCGGGATACTTCGAGGGGTGGGAAAAGGACCTGAAAAAAGAAATTGAGAAAAAAGAAAAACACACGATATGGCATAACATGAGAAAGCTGTCAAACTCTCTGTCAGTACTAGAACCACAGGTTAAAGTAGTATACAGGATGTATCTTACCCCCTATAAATTAAATAAAATGAACAAAGACTACCCTATAGAGTGCTGGCAGGGAGAGGAAGGGAGGTGGCTTCATTGCTGGTGGGAATGCCCAAATGTGAAGGAATTTTGGGACAAAGTCTGGACTCAAATAAACAAAGTGGCAAACTGTGAAATACCAAAGACACCGGACTTTGCATTGTTGGGAATCTTCCCTGACTTACAAATAATTCAGGAAAGGACACAAGCCTGCCAACAGCTCAGACTGGCAGCCATACACACAATAGTGTGTAATTGGAAAGCAAGGAAAAAGGCGTCATATACAAAATGGATACACAGAGTATGGCACACCATCACCATGGAGCGGGTGCAGGCAGAACTTCGTCAACAACTCGACAGTTTCTACGCCGTCTGGAATAATGTATGGAACCTCTTGAAACAAGAAATTAACATGGACCAACCTAAAATGTCAATATGCATAACTAGGATATAGTAAAGGTTAATTGTTTAGTGTTATTTGAATATAGAATGAGATAAGGCACAATACAATGGTATTAGGACTGGACCGCTTCTGTAACCAAGGTCCATAGCCAAAAGGTATAGAAAATGTGTGCTTTGATAACAATGATAGTTTTGAAAACATAATACAAATATTATTAAAAAAAAAAAAGAATCCTGGTTAAACACCACAATAGTCAACCTGGATTTATCGGTTTCAAACAATGTCAGCATTACAATCGTGTGAACGCCTAAATCGATATTAAGTCCCTAGACCATAGAGATTTGCAGGTAGAGTTTATTATTATTATTATTATTATTAAACATTTATAAAGCGCCAGTAACAACCTGGCGCTGTACAGAACATATAATCAGCTGCGGTCCCTACCTGTGGCTTACAATCTAAAAGACAAGGAGGGGGAGACAAGGAGAGGGGACAGCGGGAGAGACATGGGAGAAGACAAACAAACATTCAGGCGGATGCGAAGTCTCAGGTGCGTGTACTTGGCTTGGTTACAAGGTGGTCGGTAGCAGCAGTCAGCAGAGGAGGGCTGACAGTAAGAGCAAGGGGAAAGACTAGAGGGCATTGGGAAAGGCAGCATGGAAAAGGTGGGTCTTGAGGAGGGATTTGAAGGAGCGGAGGGAGGAGGCGAGGCGGACGTCGGCAGGGAGGGAGTTCCAGGCATGCGGGGCAGCGAGGGAGAAGGGACGAAGGCGGTTGGGCGAGCAGGAGAAGCGAGGGAGAGCGAGGGAGGGGACAGCGGAAGAGCGGAGAGCGCGCGCAGGAGCGCGTAGGGCGATTAGGTCCGAGAGGTAAGGGGGAGCTTGGTCATGGAGCGATTTGAACGTGAAAACCAGGAGTTTGAACAGGATACGTTCAGGAAGGGGGAGCCAGTGAAGGGAGAGGAGGAGAGGCGTCACATGGTCGAAGCGACGGGCAGAGTGAATGACCTTGGCGGCAGAGTTTTGGATCGCCACAAGGGGGGACAGGTGGGAGCGAGGGAGGCCAGCAAGGAGGAGGTTGCAGTAGTCGAGGCGAGAGATAACCATGGCATGAACAAGGATTTTGGCCGAGGAGACAGATAGAAAGGGGCGAATGCGGGCAATGTTGAGGAGAGCGAATCGGCAGGATTTGGCCACAGAGTCAATGTAAGGTTTAAAGGAGAGGTGCGTGTCAAAAATGAAGCCCAAGCTGCGGGCACGGAGAACAGGACGGATGGTGACCCCATCAATGCAGACGGTCAGGTCAGAGGGAGAGGAGGGGGAGGGAGGAAAAATGAGGAGTTCAGTCTTGGCCATGTTCAGTTTGAGTTGGCGTCGGGACATCCAGGCGGAGATATCAGAGAGGCAGTCGACGAGGCGTGAGCGGACAGAGGAGGAGAGAGAGGGGGTAGAGAGATAGAGTTGGGTGTCATCAGCATAGAGATGGTATTGGAACCCGTGGGAGGCAATAATTTCACCAAGGGACCGGGTGTAGATAGAGAAGAGGAGAGGGCCAAGGACAGAACCTTGGGGAACCCCAACCGAGAGGGGAAGGGAGGGGGAGGTCGACTCGGGGAGGGAGACATTAAAGGAGCGGTCAGAGAGGTAGGAGGAGAACCAGTCAAAGACAGAGCCACGGAAGCCCAAAGAGTAAAGGGAGTCCAAGAGGAGCGAGTGGTCGACAGTGTCAAAGGCGGCAGAGAGGTCAAGGAGGACAAGAACGGAGTAGTGGCGCTTCGATTTAGCGACAAGTAGATCATTGGTGATCTTGGCCAGGGCAGTTTCAGTAGAGTGGAGGGGGCGGAAGCCGGACTGGAGAGGGTCGAGGGAGGAGTTGGCAGAGAGGAGGTTCAGGCAGCGGGAGTAGACGACACGTTCCAGGAGCTTCGAAGCAAAGGGAAGGAGGGAGACCGGCCGGTAACTAGAGGGATCGAAAGGGTCCAGGGTAGGCTTTTTGAGGATGGGGGAGACAGTGGCATGTTTGAAGGCAGAGGGGAAGGAGCCTGTGGAAAGGGAGAGATTGACAACATGCAGAAGGGGGGGAGCGACAGTGGGAGCAATAGAGGTCAGGAGGCGGGAGGGGATCGGGTCAAGGGGGCAGGTGGAGGGGTTGGATGAAGAGAGAAGAGCAGAGATTTCCTGGAGAGAGGCAGGAGGGAAGGATGCGAGGAGGGAGGGGGGCGGGGGAGGGGGCGGGAGGGGAGCGGGGGGCGGAGGGGGGCGGGAGGCAATATCCCGACGGATCTTGTCAATCTTGGAGGTGAAGAACGACGCAAGATCCCGAGCAGCAAGGGAAGAGGGCGGGGGAGGGCAGGGGGGTTTGAGAAGGGAGTCGAAAGTAGAGAAAAGGCGGCGAGGGTCGCGGGAGAAAGATTCGATCCTAGAGGCATAATAGCGCTGCCTAGCTAGGGAGATAGCCGAGGAGAGGGAGGAGAGGGAGAATTTGTAATGGAGGAAGTCAGGGAGGGAGCGGGATTTGCGCCAGAGGCGTTCGGCAGCCCGGGCGCAGGAGCGGAGGTAGCGGATGGCAGGGGTAAGCCAGGGGCGGGGGTCGAGGGGGCGGACGGGGCGAGCAGAGGGGGGGGCAAGAGAGTCAAGGGTCGAGGAGAGAGAAGCGTTGAGAGCAGAGACAGCAGAGTCAGGGGAGGAGGAGGCGAAAACGGGGGGGAGAAGGGGGGAAAGATGTGCGGCAAACTCCGAGGGAGTAAGGGCCTGCATATTGCGGAAGGGGCGCATAGAGGGGGAGGCGGAGGGGGGTCGGTGGGAAAGGCTGAAGGAGCCGAGGAAGTGATCAGAACTAGGGAAGGGGTCAAAGGAGAGGTCAGTTAGAGAACAGTTTCGAGTGAAGACGAGGTCGAGGGAATGGCCGTCAGTATGAGTGGGGGAGTCGGTCCAGAGTCGGAGATTAAAGGAGGAAGCGAGAGAGAGAAAGCGGGAAACAGAGGGGGCGGAGGGCGTGTCAACGTGAATGTTGAAATCACCAAGGATAAGAGTGGGGATATCATCGGAGAGGAAGAAGGTGAGCCAGGATTCAAAGTCCGGGAGGAAAGAGGAGAGGGAACCCGGGGGGCGGTAGATGACAGCAACCCGAAGGTGTAGAGGGGAGTATAAGCGCACAGAGTGGGCCTCAAAGGAAGGGAAGGAGGAGGAGGGGGGAGGGGAGAGGGTTTTGAATTGGCAGTGCTTAGCAAGGAGCAAGCCCACACCACCACCCAGGCCCTCAGGGCGGGGGCGGTGAGAGAACGACAGGCCCCCGGAGGATAGAGCAGCCGGGGTAACAGAGTTGGAGGGCGTGATCCAGGTTTCCGTAAGAGCCAGGAGTTGAAAGGGGCGAGAGAGGAAGAGATCGTGGATGAAGGGAGCTTTAGCCACGGACGAGCGGCAGTTCCAGAGGGAGCAGGAAAAAGGCAATTGGTGTTTGGGAAGGCAGGGGATGCGGATGAGGTTGGGGGATGGGGTACGGACGGGTTTGGGCCTAGGGGGAATGGGTAAGGGGGGATGAGGGTGGGGAGGGGGGATGGGCATGGGTGAGGATAAGGGGTCGGTTGGCTGGAGAAAGGCTGCTGGTGAAGGGAGAGGGAGGGGGTGCGTGAGAGCGGCTAGAAGGAGGGAGGTGATAGAGGGCGCGGAGGCAAGGGAGGTATAGGGAGGCATCATAGGTGTTACCTGTTCAGGTATGGGGGGCAGCCAGGCCTGCAGGTTTATGTCCCTCTAACCATCTGCTCCAGGGTCCAATGACAGTAAGTGACAGGCAATAAGGATGTTGTGAGGAGAAGGGTTCACAGCTGCCCACACAGCAGCCAGGAGAGGCACCAAGGCGAGAAGCAGACCAGAGACACAGGGACTCTTTACTCTGATTTCTTTTCCTTTTATTTTACATTTATTAAAGATTTTTTTTCCATTCCTTTTATCTGTTTTTTAAACTGTGTGGACTGCATCTGGGCAGCTGTCTACTGCCCAGGCTCTGCCTCCTCCCCACTTTCTGAGCCTGGACAAGGCAGGAGCCCCACAAGACATCTGCACCAAGACTTCGCACATGGCCTCACAAACCCTGGGGCTGGCCCTGAAGACATGCTCTCCCTCCCCCACTCATAGAGTCTCAGGAGTGGATTGAGCAGCGCCCGTGCTGCCTGAGGGTCTCCTCTCTTGGGTGGGCTTGGCAGGGCCAGCCTTAGTGTAAGCGGGGCCCAGGGCGGGGAACAAATGCGGGGGGTCCCTATCTTCCGCCGTTGGTGAAGCCGTTGGTGGCCGGCAGGCCTAGGGGCGCTCCCTGGCTCGGGGGTGCTCCTCAGCCCAGGGGGGACATGCTACCCAGGCCTGGGCTCAGGGATGGTCGATGGGGCACTACCCTCCACCCATCCCCAAGCCTGAGTGGCCATTCGGATCACTTAACTGATCTGCCACCACCACCTCCGGCCTGGGCTCCGCGCCGGGCTCAGAGCTTCAGGTGAGGCGGGCACCATGGCGCAGATTAAATCTGCCGCCACGCTGCCTGCCGCCATCGGAAGATCTGCTGCCCCCCCACCTCTGCTGCCCGTCACAGTCTTGGCCAGGGGAAACGAGGAAGAGAGAGGCAGATGCCCCGTCTCTCCCTCATTTCCCCTGGCCAAAACAGTCAGGCAGCAGAGGGGGCCAGTGGCATGAGGGAGAGGTGGGGCCTCTGCCTGCTTCTCCCTCACTTCTGCCAGAAGTGAGGGAGAAGCAGAGGCCCCGCCTCTCCCTCACTCCTCTCCCTCACTCCATGGTGCCCCCTGCCTGTCAGTCTCTCGGCCAGGGGAAATGAGGCCTCTGCCTCTCTCTCCCTCGTTTCCCCTGGCCGAGACTGTGACAGGCAGCGGGGGAGGGGGGAACGGAGTGTGGGAGAGGTGGGGCCTCTGCCTCTCCCTCAGTCTTGCTGGCCCCCTCCGCTGCCTGTCAGTTGGAGTTGGCTGTGGTCCCCGCACTCAGGGTCCCCAGCTCCCGGCCACTATCAGGTTGAGAGCTGGGGACCCCGAGTGTGCCCCCCCTCCAGGAGCGGGGCCCGGGGAGGCCGCCCCGAGCCACACCACGGTAGGGCCAGCCCTGAGGTTTGGAGACCGGGACTGGCACTCTCTCCCTCCTGAAAAGACTGAGGAGATCCATGCCAGCTCCCAACTGCCATGTTTCAGGCAGAGACGAGGCGCCCGCAAGACGCTTATGAAGAGCCAGAAGGCTCGGATGTGTTTCACCTCCAACTCCTCTTAGCTCCCTCTGCAACGGGAGCGGCAGAACCCTGCCCACCTCCATAACAGGAGCGGGAGGAACGGAACTGAAATTCAGCTGCAGTGAACCATAGGATTGATGGAGTCCTAATTGTGACCCCTATACCTAGAGTTGCCATACCTCCCCTTTAATCCAGGACACTTATGAAAAATACATGGTGCAGGGCTGAATTGGTTCCAGTGCAGCCCTGCACCATGTATTTTTCATAAGCATCCTGGATTAAACGGGAGGTATGGCAACCCTACCTATACCAGCATAAGCATTCAGATGGCCATACTGTTTTAATGATTTATATTGACATGACTGCAAATGTCTGAACACTTAATCCTGATTAAAACCACATAACTATAATGCTGGTTTTCTAAATAATGCCTCTATTAGAGAGTCTGTCTGAAAACAGCCTCTGTACCATCCTGTGCATCCTGTCTTGGAGCAGGGATTTGGCCCAGATGACCCTTGAGGTCCTTTCCAGACCTACAAGTCAAGGATTTTAATGTTTGCCACATTTCTCGCAGAGCCTCCCACCCGATTGCATTAGTTGAACAGAACATTGTTCCTTGTTGTGCATTGGTGTGCTTCCAGGTGCTCAATAGGACTTATCTCAAACTCTGGGACCTCTCCAGTTACAATGGGTGTAAACAGAAGGACGCGGAGGCTCCCTCCCTCAGAGCTCCTCCTGGGGTGCATCCCTGTGTCTTCCCGCTTCCAGACCCACCTGGGTCGGTTTTAGATGGACCCAGTGGTTTCCCTGGCCTACGGTCCACCCGTGCAACACCCACACCACACCACAGAGTTGTGGTCAACTCTGCGGTGCCAACTCTGTGGTGCCAGCCAACGCTCTTGGCTGGCACCTGCAACTCTATGGTGTTGGCTGGGGCAACACATCTGGTGGGGCGCTTTTAAACGGGCTGGCCAGCCTGTGGGTGAAGTGGTCTGGCGTGGCCTGAATCAGAGCTGCGGTCTGTCTAAAAGGACCCAGTGAGGTGCTGTGCAGTTCGGCCAGTCGCCAACTCTTCAAAAATCACATCAGGCATATTAGTTATGCGAAAAATCTAATTTAAAGTGTCCTTGGAGCATTTCATCTGCACTCCACATTTGCACTGGTCATGTGGCGATCCCTAGAAGAGATGCCCTGGTAAATAGGGACCTCTTCTGCAGGTCACCATGGATTTAGCACAGGGTAGAAGTGTTCACACATAACAAATCTATTATCACAGGGTGCTTTCCCTGGGCTTTTCCACTTGAAATTGTGTCATGTGGAAATATCCAAAGTTAATTGAGGCTTGTTTTATAGTAGTCGAAAACTTACTTCAATGCAAAACGTCATGTGTCAGGGTATAAAATCATAGACTTATAGGTATAGGGCTTAAGGTACATCAAGGATCAACTAATCCAGTGTCTTCCACTGAGACAGGACTCCCTGTACCTAGAGCATCCTGACAGACTCTTTGAAAAAATCAGCCTCTTTAAAAAAATCTCCATTGAAGGAGATTCCGTCGTTTCCCTGGGCATTGCACCAATGCTAACTAAGGGGCATAGAAAACAGTCTTCTCTATGGGGACATTATGCCATATTCTTCTGCAGTAGTCGGTACTAGCCCCAGGTTGTTAATGTTACTTGCTATGACAATTCCTGTTCCTACATTGCTTCAGGGAATCAGTGAGAATGTCAGGGTACGGAAAGACTCACTGCAGGAAGGTCCTTTTGTTTCCCTGACATTTTTAACAAGCTCTCATGTCAGCCCAGGGTTTCTCACTCTATTTCCCAGCTTCCTTCACAAATTCTGGGGCCCCTCCGCTATCCTCCTGGGATCAGCACTCTGGCCAGCTCCCTGTCTGCTGGAGCGGAGCTTCTTCCCTGTGCCTGGCTCACTACAGACTTACTTGATGTCAAAGCATGCTGTTCTTATAGGCCCGGAAGGAGCGTGGCCAATAAGGCAGCAAGCACCCTTAAAGGGACATAGGCCTGCCCACGCACCACGTGACTTCATGAAAGTGGGGCTTGCTCCTTGCAGTTACTTATCTCCCAGGGCTTAGTCCTGCAAGGACTTATTTGCAACTCTGTGTTCCCTTCACTGTGCTTCAGTGTCCTTATCTGTAAATTGGTGATAATGATGTTCACTCAAGAGGTACCTTAAGATGTGCAGATGAAAGCTGCAGTATAAACACAGCATTTAAAGCAAAACAATTCTGCCTAGAGCAGAGCAATATCCTCCTAGACATATAATGCATTCCCAGCTGCTGGAGCCAATTGATATTTGTGGCACATTTTATTCTCTTAACTATGGGGAAGTGTAACAATGCAGGGGGTAGATTCCATTCCAGGTATGGCGGAGGATAAAGTGTGTCTTCTTCCAGGAGCTAACAAACCATGAAGGCTAAGATGACATCATTGCATTTGCCTGTAAAATATGCCTCAGGCTGAAAGTTGGTACCCAGCATATTGGATGTGTAACAGATGGATCAGAAAATAGCTTACGTAATGAGCTCAGCTGAAAGATTTACATGACAATAGCACTTTAGAATATTAATCAGAGACAGGGCAAAATTCTCATGTGAGTAATTACATCCTGACTAGTTAAATTCTCCCTTCACTGTTCAATGGAGGTGGAAAAACTCTTCACTTCCCTATCAAACTAGCATTTTGACTTTGAGTCTCTTGAATTTACCAACACAAAGCCTAGTGTATTTATTCTTGGTAATGACAAAATAAGTTCTGAGAAAGTAAAGATTGAGGAATACATGGAGTCAAGCCATGTGTTTTACCTTATAAAGATGAATCCAAGGGTCTCACTGCATAAGCTAGACAAATGATTGTCATCTTCAGCATCTCTGTCTAGCATAGCAAACTAGGCAGGTGGGTCCAAATTTGCATGGCCAGTAGCAGAAGCATTTTAGAACTGAAATGGATAACTGCCACCAAGCAGAATCCAGGGTATGGGACATGCTCTAGAAATGTCCAGATAACAGATGGTATTTATTTGTTTATTGGCGGATTATAGAGTGACCCATTTTACTGATTTACTGTGTTACTGCTCTGCATATTACCAAAGTGAAGCTTTTAAATGTACTGCAGATTACTGTGTTGCCATACTGCTTTTTACCATTTGCCCACAATTCCTATTCTATTAATTCCCTCCCCACCCCGAGACCTGGTTTTAGATGAGTAACAGTAACATTTGGTTCTGCAGTAATCTGGTAAACTGGTTGACTTTTATGGTATTACCCATTTATTTAGTTTGGCCGCCATGGTAATCAGTTTATTTATTTATTTACATTTTTATCCTGCCCTTCCCTCAAAAGACTCAGGGTGGCTTACAAAATAAAAATATAAACAGAAAATAACATACATTTAAAAAACATATAAAAGATAAAAACATTAAAATGCAACCCCACAACCCCCCTCCAAAACCTACCCAATACCACCTCCCCATTCCCCCCACATCCAACCCCCTTCTCACACCCCAAACCCACCCAAGAATCTGATTCACAACTGATTTCCCTCACTGCCCCAAGCACCTCTCTCACATTGCTGGGTCATATCGATTGAAACTGATCCATAGGACAAGACCAAGCTTCCATAACCCCAAACTCTGATTCCACAGATAAAATGGCAGCACCCAAGTCATGATGAATACAAGCACTTTTGTCTGCAAAGTAGTTATTAACAATGTCACAGTGGGCATTAGATGACTCAATTTCCGAGCAGAGGCAGACTGGATTAATCAGGTCCCTCACCACACAGAACAGCTCCGCCAGACAAGACTTTGCAATAAGCTTTCTTCGCTGCCATCACAGTCATGGCATAGTCTTTTTTAAATGATCTATGCCACAATCGGTCAACTTCAGCACGAGTCAAATGCCACCTGCACTCTAACAGCCTACCTTCCCACTTCAACCGCCTCAGATCCTCTGTAAACCAGGAGGACTTGTGGTGCTGCAGTGGTGGGAGTAGATACCTGGGTACAACCATGTCAATGGCCATGGTCAAGATGTCGTTCCACAAGGCGACCAGGTCATCAACAGAGTAGTTGCTAAGGTCAGTAGATAAATACCCCAGAGAATTCTGGAAACTGATCGGATCCCAACCCAACTGGTTTACCACCCTGACAAGGGCATAGGGCGGCTGGGATCTGGGCTTTCAGAAGGTAATGATCCAACTACGATAATGGTGTTGTAACAACACTCCCGATAATCGGAAACCCTGTATCCAGGCTGGTACAAAACATCAAATCCAACATATGCCTCATGTGATGGGGCAGATATTATCTAGGATAGGCCCATGGTTGTCATGGTGGCCATGAACTCCTGCTCCGCCCCTAAAAGGCTAGACTTGGCATGTATGTTTTGAGCTTTAAAGCCCTACACAGCCTGGGCCCTGCTTACCTGAAGGATCGCCTCACCCCCTGGGACCCTGGGCGACCCCTGCGGTCCTCTGGGAGTGCTCTCCTGGAGGTCCCATGCTATTGACAAGTCTGAACAGACAGATGGGCATTCTCAGCAGCCATACCATCGCTGTGGAATGCCCTCCCAGCGGAGATTCGCCTTAGCCTGGATTTCCCTGCTTTCTGATGAAGCTGTAAAATCTGGATCTTCCATCAGGCATTTGACAGGGAGTGGGAGGCATGTGTTTTTTACACAGATCAGGGGTGAATTCTTTGTTCTGTTGCTATGGGTTTTTATATGTATATTAGTATATTTATATTTGATATGTATAATGTATTTTTGTTTTATTACTGCACATATGTTAGCCACCCCAAGTTGCCTGTGAGTGAGAGGAGCAGGGTAAACATATAATTAATAAATAAATTGCCCAAGACAATAAGTCTGGGTGATCTTAACACCACCTTCAAGACTAGCTTGGCTAGAGCAGTTAGGGAATCAGCTGTGGAGCAGGGTGGTCACGTAGGGGTGGGACTTGGTGGGAAATATCGGATACTGGTTTTACCAGATACTGGATCTCTGAATACTGGATTACCGGATTAAAACCGGTATACCGGTACCGGATCTTTCCCCATTGAAATCAATGGGCAACTTTTCCCATTGAAATCAATGGGAGACAAAAGTAAAACTGAAATTACCTGTAATTCAATGACAGATTCACTTGTTGTTTCAGTACACCAAGAGGATTCCCAATCTATCCCCAGTCAAATCCAACACAAGATGGACACACTCTCTATCAGACGAGTTAGACATCAGATACCTCTGAAATACCAAGCTGTCTTTACAGATTACAGCCACTCTGCCTCCCCAGCCCCCGAGCCAAGACTGATGATGCACAGAGTACCCAGCTGGCACCATCTGGGGCGATACTGGCCCAGATGCTCCTTCAATCCTGGTCTCCATATGAGGTCAGCAGCCTCATCCCAAAAGAAGTCATGGAAGACAAAAGTCTTGTTGGCCACTAACCTCTCATTAAGCAGCATCAGTGTCAGATCAGGAGCCCTACTGACCTTAGTCCCCAAATATCCCTAGATGGGGGGTGGGGGGGAGCACTCTAACCGCAGACACCAAGGCCCTTTTCACACGAGACCCCCCCCTTTGCCCACGTGTGCAAATGGGTCGGCATGGGGGGCATCCATGTGACTGCCAGTGGAGGTGCATACATGCATGCATGCATGCTCCCGCGCTCCACCCATCTCCAATTCCACACGCACAGAGGCACTGGACAAAATGGAGATGCCTCCTTGCATGGCGATTGGTGGAGGTGGGTGGAGACAGGTGTGCATCCATGTAACGGGCCATCCACGGGCTGCCAGTGTCTATGACCGCAACGCACACCCCTCCCCCCTGCAGCGCGACTCCTTCCAGCACGTGTGAAAAGGGCTCAAGTGTCTCTCTATCTCCCAACAATCTTGATAAACTATACTTCCACCCCTGCCATACCTCCCATGCCCAACATGACCCCAATAGTTGCCCCCTCCCAGTCCCTGTTGAATAAATCCCCCCTCTGGCACTTCATCTTCAATCCCCACCCTCCAAAAGGGCCCACAGGGACGCATGGAGGCAGGTGGCCAGAGATAGTCTCCCAACCCCTGCATCCCCAGAGGTGGAGTGGCATAGGTGGCAGGTAGGAAAACCTCTCCCCCAATACCAAACATCCCCCCCTACCCAATCCGTATTCCAGATCCCTTGTGCCCATAACCCCCCACTTAAAAAAGGGGTTGTGGCACAGTCCTCCGTCCTCCTCCCCCATTCCCTTACCACCCCTCTCACTGGGGAGCCAAGGCATTTCCTCCCACCCTCTTCCTGTGTGCCCATACCCTCCCTACAGGGGGGACAGGACGCTCCTCTGTCCCACCCTCCTCTCCCATGTCCATACCCCACCCCCGCACAAGGGGGCGAGGGCACCTCCTCCCACCCCCATCCAACCAGTTTGCAGCCAGGAAAATGCCAAACTATCCAAAATGATGGATTCTAATTGTAGATAATTTTGCTATTCAGTTCAGCCCTAAGGAACAGCTAAAGTAAGCTTTGGCCTTTTTCACTGACAGGAATACATTTAGGCAAAAGCAAGATAAGCATGGACCTTGTTGCCTTGTTGCCTTTTCATGGCCCTAGGCCCACAAAAGGAAAGGTTGCAGATTTATAAGGACTACAAAACAGAAAAATAATAATAATAATAATTAATAATAATTTAACTCCCTGCACAATTAATCTGTGGAATTCATTGCCAGGGGATGCCATGAAGGTCACTAGTGTAACTTGATTCAAGCAAGGATGAGTCAGATTCTTAGAGGACGAGTCCATAAATGGCTGTTAGTCAAGCGGATCAAGGGATGAGACCTCTTTGACTGTCAGGGGTTGGGAGTGAATGGCCGGAAATGGATCCCTTCATTATGGGCACAATCCTCCATCCATTAAAGTCCATGACTCAGCTCCCATTGTGCACTTCTCTGGCACTGGCCACTGTCAGAGACAGGAAGCTGGGCTGGATGGATCATGGGCCTGATCCAGTACGGCCCTACTTATGTACGGCCCTTCGTCACCTCGAGGCTCGACTACTGTAACTGTCTCTTATACACATCTAGATGTGTATAAGAGACAGGCCCTACACGGTCTCGGCCCCTCATACCTTAGGGACCGCCTCACCCTTCGCGCCCCAGAGCGGCTCCTGCGGTCCGCCGGGGGTGCCTTCCTGGAGGTCCCCCGTGTTAAGCGGGGGGCCACGATGGAGAGGGCATTCTCGCTGGTGGGGCCGCGGCTTTGGAACTCCCTTCCGGAGGAGGCTCGCCTGGCTCCTAGCCTATTAACATTCCGGCGTAGTTGTAAGACCTGGCTGTTCGCCCAGGCCTTTGGGAGGGAGGGGTAGGGGAATGTTTTAGTTCCCCCACCTATTTATATTTATACTGATCTTTTTTGCACTGTTTAATATTTTAATATGGTGTTTTTTAAAAAATTTAAACTTTTATTGTATGTTTAATATTGTAAGCCGCTCCGAGCTGCATGGCAGGAGGGGTGGGGTAGAAATTTATAAAATAAATAAAATAAATATAATGTTAACTTGAAAGTTTGACAACACATACACAATTCTTCACAAACATACCTGTGGAAAGGAATAGATTTAGTAATACTGGGTTAGGGAGAGAAAAAGCCTATAAATAACTAAAGTCACTACAAAAGGACCCCTACCTACAGAAAGACAAGCCCTAATATCACTGCTCTGCACCGAGGGCAGTCCCCTATAGAACCCTTGGCAAATCCATACCATTGCCATGAGTGTTGTTATCCACATAGGAGGGGTTACGTTTTATTAATACCTACACTGAGGCTTCTACGACAGAACTAAAAAAAGGGGGAAATCAGCCTAGGACAGGATCAGAGTTCAACTAGTGTATGCACAGTTCAAAATACTTGCTACGATTTCTTATTTGCATCTTTACATTTCACACTGATGCACAGAGGATTAGTGTGCTCTGTGGTAATGAGGTTTACCCTTGGGGATTGCATACAAGGGTAGAGCATAACACACAAATGCACACACACACACGTACACACACACACATTGGGAGTTATGTGCTCTACCCTTCAATAGAATCCCCAGGGATAAATCTGATTACCATGGCTTGTGCATTTTTAATTGCTACTTATTCCCTTCTCACCCACAGATAAGAGTTTGTTTATTTATTTATTTATTTATTTAAAATGTATATCCCGCCCCTCCTGCCCACAGGGCAGCCCAGGGCAACAACATTCAATACATTTTTTTAAAAACAAACAATTTAAAATAATTTAAAATACAATACAACGTGGGGAAACCTCCACCCCACCCCACCCCTACCCCTCGCCAAAAGCCTGACGGAACAGCCAGGTCTTACATACACTCCAAAACAGCAGGAGAGTGGGAGCCAACCGAGCCTCCTCCGGGAGCGAATTCCACAGCACAGGGGCGGCCACCGAAAAAGATCTAACATCGGTGGCCACCTGCCTCACCCGGGGAACCTCCAAAAAGGCTCCCATGGATGATCTCAAGGGGTGCACAGGCACATGGGGAGTGAGGTGGTTCTTCAGATAAGCAGGGCCCAGGCCGTGAAGGGCTTTAAAGTTTAAAACCAGCACCTTGAACCTGGCCTGGTGCTTTATAGGCAGCCAGTGCAGAGCCTGGAGCACTGGTGTCATGTGCTCCCTGCGACCCACCCCCGTAAGGAGATGGGCCTCGGCATTTTGCACCAGCTGCAGCCTCCGGACCAGCTTCTCAGGCAGCCTCACATAGAGCACGTTGCAGTAATCCAGCCTTGAGGTGATGAAGGCATGGATGACAGTGGCACGGTCAGAGTTTGAGAGATACGGTCGAAGCCGCCGGACAAGATGTAACTGTCGAAACGCACTTCCCGCCATGGCCACAACCTGAGATTCCAGGCTGAGCCGTGAATTGAGGAGCACACCCAGACTCTGCACTTGAGAGACCATGGGAGGGCGAAGCCCCCCAGTAAGAAGAGATTCAACCACCCCCCAGGTCCCCCAAGCCCTCGCTCACCAACATCACCTCCGTCTTGTCAGGATTCAATTGCAGATGGCTCGACCTCATCCAAGCCCCTACAGCTGACAGGCACTGGGAAAATAAGGAGACTGCATGGCCTGGGTCGATGGAAAAAGAGAGGTAGAGCTGAGTGTCATCAGCATACTGATGACACTGCATGCCCTGAA
>QEPC01000892.1:1187224-1209717 GCA_003113815.1 Sphenodon punctatus
GTGCAGAAAACCAAATCCAGTGTATGTCCCTCCTCAAGTGTGGGGCCACAGATGATTTGGGACAGGCCCATGGTTGTCATGGAGGCCATTAACTCATGCCTCGCTCCTCCAAGATCGGTGTCAGTGTGGATATTAAAGTCCCCCACTCTGCATACCTTCCCATATCTCCCACAGGCTGGATAGGAAAAAGACCCAGAGGTGTGGTTAGGAATTGCAGGGATGTACAAGGGTTACTGCCAAAGAAACCCTGGTGTAGCTTCTCCCAGGATGAAACACCAAGGATTGGTGCACTCAGACTCAGAAACCCCTGGTGTCCCCTGGCAGGCTCCAGGTCATGGAGGACTTGGCAGGATCAGATTATTCACAATCAAGTAACCAATCCAGGAGATAACCCAGGAGCAGAGTTAGAGAAACAGGCCAGACAGCCGAGAACCAAGAGATCAATCTGAAGTAGAAGCGAGGCAAACAGATTCAGGAGCAGAGTTGGAGTGGTGAGAAAGACCAGAGGGCTGAGTACCAAGACAAGAGGTCAGCTGAAAGCAGGAGCAGGGCAAGCAGACCCAGGTACAGAGTTGGAGAGGCAGTCTAGAGGGCCAAGTGTCAAGAGGTCAATCCAAAGCAGAAGTAGGGCAAGCAAACCAAGAGCAATGTTGGAGAAACAGACTAGAGGGCCAAGTACCAAAAGGTCAGTCATAAGCAACAGGAGCTGGGCAAGCAGGACCAGGACCAGGGCTGGGGAATGATGAAAGGCAAAGGGCAGGTTCAGAAACAAGCAATAGCTGGAAGTAGGCTCAAAGGGTGGCCAATCAAGAGACTAGCCGTGTGATAGAACAGAGGAGCTGCCAAGTCAGTTTCAGAGCCAGGGTCAGAGTGTGATAGTGGCCTTGTGGAGCTGGCTATGGCCTAGGGAGTAGGAATGGGAAGATTGATATCTGATCAATCCAATTTGCCTGATTTTGGGGTGAATCGAACTGATCCAATTTTGAGATGGGGGAATCCAATCTCCCATCAGATCCCTCTGTGAGTAAGCTACTGCAAGTTCTGCCTCCCCAGGACCTCCTGACTAGCACCCACCTTCCCTGGATCCCTGCCCATGTCCCATCCGCCCCAGTGCCTGTGGTAGCAGTGCTGTTGTGGCAGGGGGTCAGGGCAGGATTCCAGGGGAGGTCAGCGCCAGGCACTGTCAGGGGTCTGGGGAGAGGCCGAGCTGGGGCTAGAGGGGCTGGGGAGTGATGGAGAGGGGGCTAGAGGGACCAGGAAGGGTGGGGAGGGGTGTAGTTTGTTACTTACCTTTTCTTCCTAGGTTCCGGCACTCTGCATGGCGCCCTGCTTGGCCATTCTGAGCACGCACACACTGGATGCCACTTTCCAAAATGGTGCCAGTACTGCTGGCACCATTTTGGAAAATGGCTGCACATGCACAAAATGGCCATGGTTGCCATTTTACACATGCGCATTGCTTTGAGGGGGGTTAATTTCTTCCTGGTGCAGCCCTGAGAAGTCTGTGCTGGACGCTGCACAGATCACCAGAGCCTAGGAAGAAAAGGAAAGTACAAACTACCTCCCTCCCCACCCCTGCCCGACCCCTATACTCCCAGCTCTGGCTCCCCGAGGTTCCTGCCCAGCTCCCAGGCAGGGGGAAGACACATGGTTTTAAACCATATTGGTCAGAATATGATTTTGATTCTGATTAATACGATTTAAATCTGAATTGAAGATCTGTCAGTCTGATATGACAGGAACGGGCCTTACGGGGACGGGCCACAGGGAGCACATAACACCTGTGCTCTGTGCACTGCACTGGCTGCTGATTATTTTCTGGGTCCAATTCAAGGTGCTGGTTTTGACCTTTAAAGCTCTACATGGTCTGGGCCTTGATTATCTGAATGATCGCCTCACCCGCTGGTTCCCAGGGCGGCCCTTGAGGTCATCTGGGCATGCCCTCCTGGACGTCCTGCGTTATCGGCAGGTCCGTACGGACAGAAGGGCATTCTTGGTGGCTGCGATGTCGCTTTGGAATGCTCTCCTCGTAGAGATCTGCCTCAGCCCAGATCTCCTGGCCTTTTGATGTAATTGTAAGACATTCTTCGGGGGAGGAGACAGGGGGTTGGGGGTGGGTATCGCAGACCTATATTGTTTTAATATTTTAATGTATTGTATTTTTATATCTGTTTTATTGTATTTTATTATGTTGTTGTGAGCCGCTTCGGGTCACCAGAGGTGAGAGGGATGGGATATTAAAGTAAGTAAGTAAGTAAATAAATAAATAAATATTGAGCCAATACCGATTTTCAATACAATTTCCCATGCCTACTAGGGAGATGCTTGTTTGAAGCACATGTTCCTCGCACTCTCTTAGCATGGAGGCCTGGCGCAGATGAACTCGTGGATACCTTGAGAACTTGTACCAGCATGGACTGACTTTCCATGGCATCATTCTGGTTTGTGAAGGGTAGAGGTATGGTTAGTTACTTTGAGATGTAGCCACAGGTAATATTTTTGATTTTTTTCTTAAGAATTGGAAAGAGATATATTTATATATATACTTTGTAATAATATATTATTCTTTATAGGCACAGTCTCAATTAAGTTGATGGCATCTGTAGAACATTAGGTGTTTGTTGAGGCAACATTCCCCCCTCCCCTCCTTTTTCCCCACAAAATTGTTCTTACCCACAGGTTAAAAAAATAATCTTTTGTTTATAGATAAATATATTATGGGTACAATAATAGTTTAAAATAGATTGTAAATCTTTTGAAAATATGTTGCTGTTGGTAACACAGATAATTAACCATACCTCTCCCTATGGATGCCTTGGTAGTTTTTCTTGGGGTAACTGGTTTCTTTATGTCCAATAGCGCAAGAAAATTAAAAAAAAATGTGAAGCCCTGAAGACGTTTTCGAAACGCGTTGGCGAAATCATTGGACTTTTGCAAGACGTTTTATCTTATTGCTGTGGTGGATTTTATATTTACTTGTTTACATGCATCATTGTTTATATCTATAGGTTTCAAGTTGGATCCATGTATAATAAACAGTAGGGCAATTTCTATTCACAGACTCATTGTGGTTATTATTTCCATGGCACACAGCATGATCCTGAAGTTTCTCCACCAGTGTTAGCCTCAATTGCTTCAGCAGCCTCATGCTTGCAGTCGTGCTGTATGTGCCAGAATTCACAGCCAAGGCAATATTGATGCATTTGAGCTCCTTCCAATTTCCACTGAGGCTAATAACAGTTTTTCCATTCATTTCCATGGGAATTAAAGCCCTGATCTTTAAAGCCCTACACAGTCTGGACCCTTCCTATCTGAGAGACCGCCTCACTCCCTGGGCCGTGAAGTGACCTCTGCAGTCAACCTGGGGTCCCTTCTTGGAGGTCCTCCCGGTAAACTGGGGGGCCACGATGGAGAGGGCATTCTCGGTGACTGCACCACGGCTGCGGAACTCCCTCCCAGAGGAAGCTCGCCTGGCTCCCAGCCTGTTGGCCTTTCGTCGGGTCTGTAAGACCTGGCTGCTCGTCTGAGCCTTTGGGGGAGGGGCGGGAATAAGGGTGGGTTTTTTACCAGTGGTGTTACCTCTTTGCTGTTGTTTTTATTGTTTTAGTAATCCCTTCTGTGTATTGTTTTTATATATTGTTTTAAATATTTCGTGAGCCGCCCCAAGCTGCCATAGGGCTGGGGGGAGTGGGATACAAGTCATTGAATAAATAAATAAATTAATAAATTAATTAGATTAGCCCACAAGCAATAAAAAGGAGGTTGAAACTCTGGGGAAGGAAAACGTAGTTGGAAGACTTAAGTTCTATTAAAAGCTTATTGTGTTACCTTGGACAAGGGTCAGAACCTGGGCCTTGAACTCACATGGCTGTGGGGCTCCTGGCGTACTGGCCAACCCTACAGTGCAACTGCTTCAGCATGACTCAGCCCTAGCCACTCCCCCAAGGACTGCTTAGGTCACATCCCCTAGCTTCTGGTTTGGCTGCCAGATCTCAGCCTTGGCTCATGCTCCTCAGTGTCCTGATTGGCTGCCTGCCACCATATAAGGTTGATGACTGGCAGCAGCAGGAAGCTGGGTGGAATTTTGACTGACTTCCTGTTCCTGCCTTCCTAGTCCTTCCCTGCTCTTGTACTGTTCTCCCCAGCTTCCTCTTGCTCCTTGCCTGCTTCCTGCCTTGCCTTGTCCTTGTCCTTGCTTTCCCTCCTGCTCTCACTCCCAACCTTGCCTCTCCTCTCGTCCCCTGCTTTGCCTCTGGTGCCCTGTGCAGTGCGCCCTGACACAGCTGTCCTCCCATGACCCCTGACAACCCTCACCCTGGGCCCCTTACAACAAGTCACTTAAGCTTTCTGTGCCTTAGTCCCCATCTGTAAAATGAGGAGTGAGTACATACTCCCTGTCCCCCCTCCCCCGCAGTGCTGCGAGGCTAAGTTCATTGGTGGCTGGAGGTTCTCAGAAATTGCTTGAGATGCTTTGTCCATTTGGTATGGGCAGCCTGGTGTTATTCTACTACTGAGATGATGAGATCAATGAATTACAGTTGAGTTAAATCTGGCCCGCACAATTGAATCCACATTGTTCTGATCCTGCATTCTCAAGTGCACAAAAGTGCGGGCCTAATGCGACGGCTTGTTTTCTTTACCCAAACATTGTTAAATAAAACCTGCCCCAGCATCATTTAACAAGAGCCTCTGGGAACAGGCTACCTTGGAGGCATGATGCATTGACAAAGAGATTATTTGTTTTGCAGTTTGTAGGTAGCTCTGAGACTTCATTGCAAAGTGCTGCATGCAGAGAAGCATGAATCAAACCATCATCCCCTCGCAGGAGGGACCTGGCCAACTGCAGAGTCTCTCATTGCCTCCTTTTTTCTGGGTCCCAGTGGGGGGGGATCAGTAGATATTTATTTCCCCCCCCCCCCCCCTTTCTTCTTAAGAGCAGCATTGTTGTTGCTTAAATCCCTTCTTGCTGGTGCTATGTCTCCCCGAAGGATGTCTCTATAGAGATAAGTAAAGACAGATACACAGAAGGGCACTAGAGAAAGAAAACAAGCATTCATTCCTTCTCAGGTGATTTTTATTTGATGTTCAGCCACTGGGAAATTATTGCACAAAAGCTGGTTTTGTGCACAGTGGAGACCTAGCCTAGATGGCTGTGTCTCGTTTATGCTGTTGCAAGAGGAACACATTTGCTAGTAGCCCTGCCGCATCTGTTTACAAACTGAACAGGAGGAAACTTTTGCCCTAAAGCGGCGCACTTCCAGAATTGCCATCCCTGGCAAATACTCATCCAGCTTCCTCTTCCAAAATAGTCTTTGAAGAGGGCCTGCAGTCACCAAAATTCTGGACTTTTGGAGGAAGTCCCGATGGGTGAGAAATACCCGCACACCTGAGGCAGAGAGGTTCAGCATCTTTTGTGGCAGCTCATATCAATTTATGACCTGAAATGAAGTTTATTGTGGCACTGATTTTCGCCGTGGCCCAAAAAGTACAAGGACAAAATAACACAAACATAACATGAATACACGAACTAGGAGGAACCAGCTGTTGAAATTAATACAATTGGCATAGCATCATGATGACACTTTTGTAAAATTGGAGTTATAGTATTCTAGTCAGCCATAACACTGTCTTATTAGTCTCTAGTATCTAAGCTTTGGGAGAAAACCTCCAGCCCATGGACCAGATCCAGCTCACAAGCCATTTTTTATTTGGTCCCTTTCCAGTTTGTGGATCTTACCCATGGATCCATTCACTACCCTAAAGCACTGAAAGAGTGAGTTCAGGGGAAAGGAGTGGAGATGAGGGCATGCACTCAAGGATAGGAGATGGACTCATAAAATAGGACCCTTCCCTTTCTTCCCCCATCTTGAGCACACCCCTTAAGTGCCCTCACCCCACAACTTCTGTCTGGCCCACAGAGCTTGTTCTAACTTTCCAAGTGGCCCATAGGGGAAAAGTTTCCCATCATTGATCTAAACGGCTTTAACAGCAGTGCTATAAGAATGGAAAGCCATAACTTAGCACTCACTTCTAGAGCCCAGCACATCATTCCAAAAGGAAGATTTATTCATTGGATGTTTTGTTCTCTTTGAAAATGTTCTCGACCGTATCTGAAATCTAAATTTATATTAATAAAAACCTGCTTGGAGCAAGTTAAGATGAAAAGGGTTCTGCCTACACTTGAATATGAAATTGTGTTGTCACTTGTGTTCACTAACGAGTGTAGATAGGATGGAAAGATGTATTCCTGGTCATCATTAACTCTAGGCACTAAGTGTTGCCTATAAATGCCTAACCCTAGAGCTTACAGTTGTGTTGGTTAACATGCATTAAAACACGGCTAAACGCTGAAGTGTAGGCAGAGCCCTCCATGTTCAGAAAGACCGTCAGTCACCCAGAGCCTCATTACCCTAGTATACCCTCACCCCACCCCCGCCACTGCTCCCACCAGCGGCTTCTCCCGGTAATGGTGCCTGCAGAATTAAATCTGGGAGGGCGGGGGAGCCAGGAATGTCTAAACACCTTTCCGACATGACTAACCCGTTCCAAACTTTGTGACGTCATGATGGTTGGAGAGGAGGGGTAGCCATGTCCTCCACTCTTTTCTGATATATCTGTACCTCTTCCCATTTGTTGTTGTGATCTCACACCTTTGGAAAAGAGTTGTGGCCATGTCAGAAAGGGATGGGGCTCCATTATATCCTGTTTCCATTATCCATTTCCAATATGGCCCTGCCCCAACCCAAAGGGTTTGGAAGGGACGGGCCAAACAGGTTCTGGGGTGGGAACCACACCCTTTGCACCCTTCTCCCAGTACCTATGCATCCAGGGAGCCTCCAGAGGACAATTGTCAGGAAAAGACCAGTGTAGACATGGCCCAACAGGTCTCCGAAGCTATGGAGCTTGCAGTGCATCATGGTAGCTTTGGAAGTCCATTAAAGGAAGGCAGGAAGTTATTGGATTGGTAACAAGCTTTAAAATTTTTCACTGCTAGGTCATTATTTTAATCTAACTCAGGTTAGTGGCAAAGGCATAACCAAGATCTCAGTTGCAAAGAGAGTTCAGATTCTCAGGAGTTTGCTACCCGGAAGTCATCCCGGGTCCCAAGGCCTTCCCCACAACTGTTTGCTCCCAATGCCCACATCATGCCTGTAGGCTGGCCCCTCACACTGTCTCACCATTGCTGTCACTCCTCCGGCTGGGCAGCCCCTCCATCAGCAGCCAGAGGCAGGCAGTTCCAGGCCACTACCCACTAACCCCTCCCCGATTGGTGGTTGTGTGACACAATTATTTCCATTGGGGGGTGGGGGAGAGGGAAAGGAGCGGGAGAGCAGTTTTGTCCTACCCCTTTCTGACATGACCATGCTCCTTTCCAAATGTCATAACATCACGGCAGGCCAGGGCGAAGGGTTCACTGAACTTTTCTGACATGACCCCACCCCTTTTCCGAGTGTTGTGACATCACAATGCTTAGAAGCGGTGGGACCAGGTTGCAACGGCATCTCCTTGCACTGCTCTCCTGGTCACCACCATTGAGTCATGCATGCCTGGCAAGATCACCGCTATTTTTGTATAAAGCTCAGCTGAGACGTGGTGACTTCTGCAGCAGTCCTGGCCCCAGGTTTTGGGAAGGGGGAAGAGATTCCCCCCCCCTCAGAAAATCAAGAGGTGGTCCCTCCTTTTATGACCCCTGTGACATGGTGACTGCCCATCAGTCTCCAAGTTGTAGTGGAATCAGCCCAAATAGTCCATAGACTCCAGTTTTCTGTCACCAGTTGCTAGTTATTTACAATACCTTTGCCAAATGAAGTACAGTGTTCTACTCCCAGTCCTGAACTGAGGCCTTAACCCAGGCTTTCCATATCAGGCTTGAGCCAGGTCAGCACTACGTACGCCTTGCTCCTGGCTGCAACCTGGTTCCCTTCAGCTCCTTCTACCTCAGCAGCTCATACCCAACTGATCTGAGGCCAAAGAATCCTGCTTTTATAGCCTCAGAAAGGGGCATGGCCAAGGTGACAAGCAGGGATTATTAAAGGGCCCACAGCCTGCTCTGTAACAACCCTATTGAGCAAAATGGAGTTGTCGCCCAGCTGGGGAAGGACACAGTATATTCAATGGGATCTGCTGCTGTCATCAACAATCATCATCATCATGAGATTTCACATTGGAAAGACACTGGAGCTGGTTATTTGGTACCTTGCACCACGGTAAAATTTACAACCTTTCTCACACTTAATTCAGATGTTTTCGTTCCTTAAATAAGGACCAAGCTGTGTCCACTTGCCAGAAACCTCTTCTCACACCATATTTTTCAAACATCCCTGTACACAACAAACAGCCTCCCCAGCAGCAAATACATGATGTAACTCTCCAAAGTCGTTTGCACTAACGATGGAAGCTGGTCCCCAGGTGATGCAAAGGCTTGTGAGAGGGTAGTTTTCGGAGAGATGAACCAACTGTTTTGCCAGAGTTGAAGAAATGACAGATTTAAACTTTTTTTTCTACCTGCATAAAAGGAGTATTTGTTGTCATTTGGCATAAATTAGAGCTCATGAGGGAAACTGGAGAGAAAGGCAGACAGAAATGCTGAGAAGAAAACAATTGTTTATAATCCTGAACCTTTTTGGCCCCTTGTGAGCCCCATAGCCATTTTCCTTACCTCGTCATCTGCCCCCGATTGCTGTGCTGTCTTCCATCCTACTTTTACAAGTCTGCTTTATGAAAAAAAGTCTTCTAGACAGAAGAATCCATAAGTCTTTCCTAATGTCTCTGGCCCCTTTACCTTGACTTGGACTTGTCGTCACTCAGCTGACAAAGGCAGGTGAGACAAATGCTGGGTAGAAACTGTCTTGAGTGGAGAGGGAAGGGGCAGCGCACAATTGTGATGAGTTGAAGCCATAATATACATCCACATTGTACATATTTGTCATGTCTGGCTAACTTGTATTTAGCACAGGGCCCAAAGTAGGGTGAGAGTGAGTGCTACCTTCAAAGCTCCCCAATTCTGGAGGTGCTGAGGGACACAATTTTAGAGTAGCCTTTGAACTTCCCTGGGTTGTGCTCGGGGCTGTGGCAGAGGTATGGTAAAGAAGTGGCTCTCAACCATTTTAAAAACCCCATGGTGGGGCGGCAGCAGCAGGGAGTGGGTGAGTGTATGATCCTAGTGGTGGTAGCAGGGGGAACCATACTGGAGGCAGCAGTAGCAGCAATGGGAGTGTCTGATTCTTGCAGCCGCGGGAGAAGTCCCAATCATGGCAGCATCTGCAGGGGAGGGGAAAAGAGGGGACCTGATCCTGGCAACAGCAGGGAGTCGACATGATGCATCTGGAAGCAGCAGGAGTCCGAGAGGGGTCATGGATAGGACCCAGGGTGGCCTGGGGCAGGGCAACAGTGGCAGTGTCATGACCCAGCGAAGCCCCTCCTGGGATCCACGGTGGTGCAAGCAAATGCCCCAGTTGAGAATCCCAGTGGCAGAGGCGTTATGCTGCCCAGGGGCAGTGGTGTACCAAGGTTGTGGTGGGCAGGCTAGGGTGGCCGGTTACGCACATTTTAGAGGACACTTATGAGAAATACACCCAGCTGCTGCACCGCCCTGCAGCCTGTATTTCTCATAAGTATCCTCGAAAATGTGCATACCTGGCCACCCTACCCCAGGCTCACGTCCCAATGATGGCCCCCCTGAGGCTGAGGGGGCAGGGTCTTCAGGCTGGGTGGCAGGGTTTCCCTATGAAGATAGGCAGTGCTACCTCAGCTCCCAGCAACCCCTCTTACCCATCCCCAGAATGACAGCAACCCTGCCAGGAAGAAAGCTTTAAGAATGGGTGTGGGAGCAGCACTCCATCCCTGCTCACTCTGAAAATTTCCTTCTTGGTGAGGTCCTTTACAAGAGGTCTGAGCACCGCTAGGAAATGTTTGGAGTGGGCAGGGGCAGTGTGCCAGCCTTGCTCCTTCCCCTGCCCACTTTGAACATTTCCTGCAGCACTCTGGTTGCTTGCAAACTAAGGGTCCCTTCATAGGAGGGGCCGGGCTCCATGGTAGCAAATGCGGGCCCCTCCCCCTGTCTGGAGGGGAGGAGGATTCCTGGGGGGGGGGGAGTCGCCAGGTAACTGGTTGCACTGGCTGCATGGTCTCTATGCCTTGGCAATATAACACGATGGGTGACAATAAACATGGCAAGGGCCCACCCTTACCGTCACATCAGTTTCCAGGCCACCAGATGTGGACCTACTGCTGCCCCGGCCATGTAGCTGTCCTGGAATCAGTTGCCTCGATGATTCCGGGCCCACGGCCTGCCCAGGTGGGCCAATGCAGGCCACAGCAGTCTGGCACATCGCTTGTGGCCCCATCCTCACCAAGGTTCAGGGGCCACCATGGCCAGCTGCTATGGCTGCCCGTGATTGGCTGCCATGGCTGCCCATCATGGCGGAATGCTGAGGGTGCACCAGGGGCAGGGCTGCCTGCTTGCACGTTTGTTCTGTTCCCCCGCCAAGACTGTGGCTGGGTTGCTAGCTGGCCTGCTCAGGGGCGCATGTGTCGTGTGCTCCAACCCAGCCCTAAGGGTGGCGGCTGGCATTTTTTACACCCCCTGCCCGGCAGGGGAGTGGCCATGGTGACTGCACGTCTATTTTCACCCAGAGACGCTTTAGCAAGGCCAAGGATCTAATGCCTAGTATATAGGATGGGGTGTCAGGCTAGGACAAAAAACAGATAGGGAGTTCTACAGCGGAAGCAACTGGTAAGGAGGCAATTCAGACTGCCCAGCTGGGGAAGGAAACATTATATTCAATTGGATCTGCTGCCGTTGAGAAGTCTTTCATCCTGACATAATCTACTCACTGAGACAATAAATCAGCGATTCCAAAGCTTTTTGCTCCCAGAGCTTTAATCCTATGACCCCAGACAGCAAAAAAGACAAGCGAAGTCCGGGAAGCATCAATTGGGACCACGATCCTATCCAGAGATAGCGTGACACCCCCCACCCCCTGAAGCCCGGACCCATAGTTTGGGAAGGTATAAGGAGCAGAGGCTGTATGACAGAACATTCTACATCAAATGAAATGACTGCACATTTATGTGGTTTTAAATCTGGCTGGGAGGATAGGCTGGGTAACATGGATCCATGCAGAAAGTAATGGTATAAATTCGTATCAGACCATATTTGACATTTATAAATGAATTGCTCCCCTCATACATTAATACTGCTCAGTGCCTTAGTTATGCTTATGAAGGAATGTCAATCCTTAGATGTTAAAATGCTGTTGATCCATGTGTTATTATGTTTCAATTACCTCCTTCATCCCTGATGTTTCCCCAATGCAGAGGGAGCCACTGAAGCTATGATGGCTCTTTCCATTCATGCAGTGGGGATGAACCCTTTCATTCATTCACCCCAATGAAACCTTTGTGTCATGGAAATTCCCATGACGCTGTCCGATGGCAAATTGCCAAGTGAGCGAATAGATTTATATGGGGAAATGATGTACACCAGTGACACTACGAGTGCCAGGAAATCAAATCATCTGACAGTTGCATGACCCGCTCGCTCTTTTGCAAGCTAACTTTTTCCACCTTTGTAAAGAATGGCAGCAGGACAGAGAAGGCTTTAGCCTGGTTCACAGCAACGTAAGAAGCCAATGTTCCCAGGCTCTCTGTGTGAAAACATCTCTTCCTTAAATGGTACAAGGGATTATAATATTGCCAGCAGTTTTCCCTAGTCGGTGGATTAGCAATATCTGTCAACACACCCTTGCCCGTTCCTTCCTGTAACTTCTTAGTCTTCCCTGTTGTAGTCTCTGGGTGTTAACAAATGAGACGCTGGTCTGGTTCACACGCTCGGGCCTGCCTGGGCCAGTGCTGAACTCACACATCTGTTCTGGGCTCGCTAAATGTGGGCCCGGTTCAGACCTGGTGGGGATGGCAGTTGGGCCAGAAATGTGGGCCCAGAATGAGCATGGGCACTTAAACAGGACACAGAGCAAGGCACCATGAACCTACAAAGGAGCTATGGAGGGAATCAGGATACTCAGTATGGAGCTCTAGCTAGGAAGAGATTGAAGCTCAAGCTCAGTAAGAGACAGGAAGCCCGGAAGGTGGGGGGACAAGACATAGAGCAAGGAGCTAAGGGCCTTTTCTGATGTGACAGAATGCGTACCCTTCTGCACTGCGAGGAAGTCTGGGAATCAAAAGAGGTGTGTCTTCCATCACGTGGGGCAGGTGGAAGTGTGCACAGTGGCTGCACATGATCGCAGGCAAAGATGCGCACTTACCACACGATGGAAGACACTCCTCTTTTGATTCCCGGACTGCCTCGCGGTGCCGAAGGGTACGCAGTCTGTCACATCAGAAAGCGCCCTAAGAGGAAGCAGGGGGACGATAGAGGGGAATAAGGCACAAAACAAGACACTATGAACTTCACAAAGAGCTATGGATGGAATTAGGATACTCATTAAGGAGCTTAAGGGGACACAGGTATGTGAGCAGGGAAAAGAAAGCAGCACACAGACCCCACAAGAAACACAGCTAAGGGAAGCAAAAACTGAAACAAGCAAAAGAAAAACAACAAACAGAGGCTATTGATATACGTGACACTGCCTGGAATGGCCTGGTATGGCCTTCCTGGGCCTGCTGTCTGTTAGTGGGCTGCCAGATGTGGGCCTGCTACAGCCCCCAACTGAGTAGGCAGCTGCACAGCAGTCATGGGCCTGGAAGGAACTGTTCATGCCGCCATCCCAGCCCTGGTGAGGGGGGTCAGCCAGCCTCACGTCTCTTCTGCTCCCCCCCAACCCCCAGTTGATTGGCAGGAATGTTTATTCAGTTCCCTGACCTGGCCGGGAGAATGGGGGCGCCCCCTCCATGCGACGTGCAGCCGGCTCACCAGCTGCATGTTTATTAACACCCAATGTCAAACAAAAGGGAAGTAGGACACAATGAGGAAGAGGTAAACACTCAACACCAAGGGTGACAAGGGGACAAGTAGGACAAGCTAAACCAGGAGACCAAACACCCTAGTAACAAAAAGACACAATCTGAGCAGTGTCCAAACATGTGAGCCAGAACATCAATAACAGATGCTCCACCAACCCCCTGTGACTACCAGTCCTTCTTATAAGAAGGCTGGGACTAATCAGGAAGCCAGCAGGCATGGCTATAAATTCAGTGAAGAAATAGAGATGGGGGGGGGGGGGGGAACACAGAGGAAATTCTCAACCTCAACCAGGCCAAGCAGTGGTGCAGAAGGGAAAACTGCTGCCACCCAGCCCCAGAGACCAAGGACTCAGGGCTGTGACCAAGGGGGATCCTGAAGGACAGGATGGGAGAAAGAGCATCAGTGAGCAGTCTGCGAGGATGGGGAGCTAGGGAAAGCCTGGTAGAACTGAGGTGGATTTGAGGGAGGGAGCAGAATGTGTTCAGGGAAGGAGTTTAAAGGCCGAGGAGGCAGAATGGGGAAAGGGGGTGAAGGCCGTTTAGGGAGCAGTTCTAGTGAAGATTGACATCTGCCCACGATGTATTCGTTCGTGCTCTCTGGTCCCCATGGCCCTCTTTCCTATCACCAATGTACTTTTAACTTAACATTCTTTAATAAATTAATCTGTTCTTTTAAAGGATTACCCAGTGACCCACGGGTAATCCTGGGAAGAGTCAGGTACCGTTGTTGCTCTCCCCTTTTCAGGGGCCAAGCTCAGCCGAAGGCAAGCTCTGGGAAGAGCTGGGTACTGTTACTGTTGGTATTATTTTCAGGGGCCAAGTTTAACCGCAAGCAAGCTCTGGGAAGAGCCAGGGATTAAGCTTTACGGCCCTATGGCAGAAAAAAAGAGAAGCAGACCTGCAACATCTCCAGCTAGTTGCTTAGACCTTGCCTAAAATAAGCAGGCAAAAATATTGGACTTTCTGCCTATTGATGCTCCATTGACTAGTGATAAGTGTTCTTTGCCTCTTTCTAATCAATTTGCCTGTTTGACAGATGTGGATAATTTTGCATGGGATGGGGTACCTACAGTGCACCAGGACACTATCCTATCTGTCACTACTGGAACTTCAGGTGTTTGTGATCAAATGAATGATTGTTTGACCCATAAAAATGACTATCAACAGCTCGAGGATACTGGGGATATTTTGAGGTCCCAATGTTTCTTGATTAGCCAAACAGTGTCTATGTTGTTTTCTAATATCTCTGAAATGGGCTCTACCTTGAATGGAGTTAGATCTCAATTGCAAGAAATATCTTGTCAATTGGATCAATTGAAAAAGGTTCCCCAGGGTTTTCCCCAAAAGAACTTTCTAAGGGCTACTGTTTCTAACTGTCTTAATGCTGTTACAAAACAAGATTCTATGTCATCAGATATTAAGATTACAAAGAGACCATTTAAAGATTTACCTAATCAGAGTAGACTAAGGAACAAAGGGCCACGGATGGTGTTGGATGAACTTTCAATTTTACTGAGGATTTATCCTCTTCCTAATGGGGTATTACCCAGGTGGAAGTCATGGGGATTGGTCGTTGGGCACTTGTCTCAGTTCCTCAGTTTTAATATAAACGATCCAGAGGTTGTAAATATTGAATGGAATTTCTCCAGTGAACAAGTGGTACATTTGACACTTCGCTGCCAGAATATAGATTTTGTTAAGAAGATATTTCAGATCAGGAAACATTTGAAAACTTGTGGTATTTCTATAGATAGAGCATTCCAACCAATTGGGGGTGGGCGGTGGGGGCGGGTACCAGTGTCTAGACCATCTACGCCAGTAGTAGATACTGAACATATGTCAACTGCAAAATTTCCAGGAAAATATTTTTCGGAACTCTGAACGCACCTGTTAGGAGGAAACGATCTTTTCGTTCGGCTTCATATTTTCAAAAAAGGAAAGATAGTGATTCATTTTCACCTAAGGATAAAAATCATGATGTAGGCCCCCTTCAGGATCTGTTAAGGGTAGATGATGCAGATTGCCTCATCGCAGCTGAGGCCCTTCCAATTATAGAGCAAGGTAAATTGATTACAAAGCTTAATGGGGTAATTAAGAAACTTAGTACCTCCGGACTTGAGTAACAAAGTGGCTACAGAATCTTAGGCCTTTATATGGACACCAGCCCGGTGAGTGGAGCTGGGTGGGCAAGCATACCCGGTAAACACCCGGCGCCGCCGAGCCGGGTGTCGTTTACACATACGGCGCCGTGGGGGGTTGTGGGATGGAAGGGAAGGGGCCAGCACATACCCAGCAGCCAAACACCCACCCAGGGAAACACCGAGCAAACACACATGACAGTTACACAGATACCTGAGACACCAAACGGCGGGGAAGCCCTGCCCAGCACAGTGGCAACACAACATGACTGACTGAGGGCAAACGAATCCGCGGCATGCAGCTCCGCCCATGAACTGCCAGACCCTGTGCGGGTGGGGTAGGAGGGAGCTGGGATGACAGGACACACACAGTACCAGACCCCAGCCAGCCCTGTGACAGACGGGTGCCACGCCCCCCCCAACCAGAAACCACCCACACACAACCGTGAACACAACCACACAGGGAAGGGCTGCAAGGCCAAGGAGGCGGGGGCCCCCAGTGGGATGGAGGGGTGGGAAGGGGCACAGGGGAGGGAGGCAGAGGCCCGATGCAGCAGGGGACCCCAACACACACACGCACACCCCGGCAGAGGCCCCGCATACACAATCCCAAGGCCTCTGGACAAGGAGCCAGGAACTGGACACATGCAGGCATGCCACCAAGACCGGAAACCCACAGCACAGCCAGGCTGGCAGGGAATGGCATGGGGAGACCCAGATCACACCAACCGGCAGCAAACCTGCTGCAGGAATCCCCACACCAACAAGGGCTCCATGCGGCCGACCGGTGGGGGGGGGGCTCACAAACACAGGGATGTGCCAGGGCACCAGGACATCAGCCATGACCCCCGGCCTAAGGGACCAGGGGGAAAGGGGTGGAACGAGACCAGGCTGGTGAGGGACAGAAGGGAACCACGACAGGCAGCCAACCAGCCACAAACACCCCAGGCCAGGGAAACCAGGGGGACACCCTAAGGACATGGCAGAGCAGCTGCACATACGCCGGGGGTGGGGGGGTGGGGTGGGCGGCACGGGATAACCAGTCCCTGCCAGGCAACAGTGCCACAACCACCATGAGGCGCCCACACAAGAGACCAGGTCACATGGAGGAACATGACACACAACCAGAGAAGGGGGCAAAGCAACTTTATTACAAGAGGGAAGGGTGTGGGATATGGCAAAGGTCCAAGGGAGATGGGGAGGCAGCACTGAGAGCGGGTCCATGGAGCACGGCCCCGGCCGCAATAGGGACACTGGCCCCGTACCTGGCTCCACCGATCTGCCTGGGTGCGGTCCAGGCGGTGCACGCGCTCCAGGAGGTGCAGCAGTAGCTGCACAACCTTCTGCTCCCTGGTCCGCTCTGCAATCATCGCCTGCACTAAGGGATAGAGAGAAGGGGCCATCAGGACGGGACAGTGGGCCCCAACAATGTGGAACCCTGAACAGACACCCGGGGAGAGGGCCCCGCACACATGCAGCACACTCATTGATCTCATCGTACAGGCGGGCCCCAGTGTGGAAATCCGAGGTTGCACGCTGTAGCTGGCCGGCCATCTGTGCCAGGCGGAGAACGGCCAGGAAGACAACCAGAGTAGCTAGAAGAGAGAAGGGAAAGGGAGAAGGGGAGAGGGTGCACGGAAAGGGTGTGGGTCAGCAGGGGTCAGTAACCACACAGCAAGCACAACCCATGCAGTGGCCAGGGACACCCAAGTCAGCACCCCACCCGCACACACCAAGGGGGAACACGGGTGGCCAACAACAGGCCCGTACACTGCCCACACTCATGCTCAGCTGCCCGTTGCACCTGCCACCCATCCATCACCTAGAGTGCAAATGGTGAGACTCAACAGGAGGCGCCAGGAGCAGTGGAAGGCGGGACAGCCCAGGCAGGGTGGCCAACCATGGGTATCCCCTGCCAGACAGGCCAGTACGTGAGCAGGGGCGTAGCTAGGTTGGAATGGGCCCAGGGACAAGAAATGGACTTTGGGGGCCCCCCTGCCCATCACCATAGAGTCCCCTGCCCCTCTCGCTCCCCTTTTTCCACCCCCCACTGTGCAAAACAGACAAGCAGGTGTGCAAAATATGCAAGATCTACAGAGCTGAACAGACACAGCATAAGCCAATGCACCAGGTGAACATTCTGGGACCTTCAGTATGACCTTCAGAAATTGATTTCAAAACTTATGAGAAGATCAGAGATGGGGAGGGGGCAACTACAAGGATGTACCAGAATCCAAGAAGTCTGTCTCCACCAAGTTTAGGAGCTTGGGGTTTCTGCTCTAGCAGTGCAAACACCTGTGACCTTCTTCACCTGCTCATGCCCCTCCTCTCAAACACCCTGGCCTGGAAGAAGATCAGTGGGGAACTAGCCCTCATACTCCACACTAGGGTTGCCACCTTTTGCCATTTGACCCCAAGACTCCTATAGGCCAAATGCGAGTCTCAGGATCAGATTGCAAAAGATGGCAACTAGGGTTGTCACGTACGCAAATATTTAAGGAATGCTTATGAAAAATACATGTTGCAGGGCCTGCATTGATGACTAAGGTGCAAATGCAGGTCCTACAACATGTATTTTTCATAAGTGTTCCTTACACATTTGCATAGGTGACAACCCTACTCCCACCCCCTTGCAAATTGCCTATAACATCCCTCCCCCAGGTTCTCTTGTTTTCTACTCCCCACCCCGAAGAGCAGTACGATTCCTCCCCCCAAATCGCAGCATTTGAGGACATGCATGAATAGAATGCCACAAACAAATCTCTAACCCCAAGGATGCCTCAATGTTCAAAAATCATGAGCTGGGCCCTAAAAATCATGAAACTTAAATAAAAAGAACCCAAATGTTTCTAGGCTTGGTACTCTTTCATTTGTGAGAATGGGAGGAGCCACTCAAAGAAGAACAGAAGGTTGCTGCCTTGTAAACAAGGTTCTTCGAGATGGCTCTAACATTCTCAAAAATGCCCACCTTTGGAAGGAACTGTTGGGTATCTATGAGTGGGAAGGAGGTGCTTTATATACTGTGGGGGCTCGAGACTGTCACGGGGTGATTTTTCAAACTAGTGAGCTTGATATATGCTGGTAGAGAAGGGCGCACAAACGCAAACCCATTTCTGAGAATGTTCGGAGCCATCTCGCTGAAACTTCTTTACAAGGCAGCAACCTTCTGCTGCGAGGTACAGCCGGCACGGTGGGGTTTTTTTTGTTTGTTTTTTTTAAAAAGTTTCGGAGCAGCCTGCAAGGAGTCAGGGAGGGAGCGCGCAGCGGAAGAATGGCTTCGGCTTTGCACAGTAAGTGTAGGGGGGGCTTCCCAGGTTGTGGGGAGAATGTCAGCTGGCAGGGGGGCCCAGCTCAGCCCAGCCCAACCGCAACTTTGAGGTTTTTTGTTTTGTTTTTTGTTTTAAATGGGATAGGCGGCCGCGCAGCGCCACAGCGGGCTTAGCTGCCATAGGGATGGGCCCCCAGCCATGGTGGGGCCCGGGACCAATGTCCTGACTGTCCCTATGGTAGCTACGCCCTTGTACGTGAGTGCAAAGGCCCCCAGGGCAACACTATCTGCTAGGGAGGGGTTGGGGCCTGCAGCCTGCCCCCCCCCGGGGGTACAACAGAGAGCACCACCATGGGACATCACCAGCACACATGTTGCACACGCACACCACAACTTCCCAGCCAATTCAGCCAGGCGGTACACCACACCTCCACAGGGAGAATCAGGGGTTATGCCGGAGGAAAGGTGCCCACACATGGAAGGACAGCAGGCAGCCACCAATAAATGAAGGACAGGGCCCACAACGGGACACGGTGGGCCCACACCACCCACCGGGGCGAACCCACAATCCAATCTGGAGCCCACAGGGGAATCCAGCATGCACCACTGTATGCCACCCGACAGCCCCAGTCATCCCGGGCAGGAACGCCCATGACCCCCATCACAGTAACCAACACACAAGGACAGGGCTGCAGCCAGGGGAGGGGCGGCTGGCGGCGCACATGGACATGAATGCACCCAAGGTGGTACAGGCAAAGGCACAGAGTTTATTCACGATCGGGGGAATGGGGGGGGGGGAACGGCCAAACAGAGGCCGGTGATGGGGCTATCAGGGGCTCGTGTCCGTTCCCCACAAGCAGCACACAGGTGCACTGTTTCAGTCACTCCAAGAGGGAAGGAGGTGCTCGGTAACGCTACAGGGCAATGGGGGCTGGAGTGAAGAGAAGCAGCGATGGGGTCCGGCTGACAGGCCAGCCTACCTCCGGATTACACAACACTGTGGGCCGGAGCAGGGGGAGAAAAGTTGAGGCTTCCCACAGCACAGGCATGGCAACGGCAATGCGATGGAGGGACTGTTTGGGATGCCCTGCTCATGGAGAGGCCGGAGGATGCCTCTGGAACCGCTGCCCGGGATGAGTTCCTCCCAGGCGAAGAGGCCCCTGTGGGATCCCCAGGATTGTATATGCGCATCCACCACGAAACGGGACAGGAGGTGGTTCCCCGTGGCAGCAGCAGCCTTCACAGCCTGTAGGTTCATCACCGATTTGGAGGGTGCCAAGTTCACATGTCGTAGGGGTCCCAGTCAGCCGTGGTCCTCCAACATCGGCGGGTAGCAGGCCCAGCTCCCCAAAAAGTGCCTGGCAGTCCAATCACGGATGGGAAATGCCACAGGCACGCAGTAGGATGCCGGTGTAGTCGGTAGCAACATGGGGACCCCCGGCCTGGAGGTCTAGTCCAGGCCTGGAGGGCCACTCCGGACATGCAGCGACCAGACAAACAGCCGTGATCTCCGGTGCGGTCCAGGGCACTGCAACACTGGTTGGTCCCACAGAGGTTGTTGAAGGAGGGTAAAGCCGAGCTCTCCAGCAGGCCTCTGGCAAGCCGGACCACCCAATGGATGGCCCATCACCCACATGTACCACGACAGGAGATCGAAGCCATCCGCCACCAACAGGGGGTCACCCATCAGCAGCTGGACATCGCGGCTCTGCCACAGCGTTCCGAAAAGCATGTTGGCACATGGTGACCACTCCTCCCCTGCACCACCGGTGGCCTCGGGAGCTGTTCCACACCCTGCCATGACCGTTCCAAGGCCTGCACAGCAGCTTGCACTGAGATCCTATGGAGAGCGGCTGTGACTGAGCGCTGCACGAGATGCTGTGCAGTGCTAGCCAGGCTGTGGCCGTACACAGCTGATAGTGGGATGCCGACATGGCCCTGTGAATCCCTGCCCCACGCACCTGGCGGGTGCATTCCAGTGTTAGCGATGACACATCAGCAAAGCCATGGCTGCCTCTAGCAGGCAGCTAACAAGCCCCTCCAAGCAGTGTATCTTGATGGAACACAGCTGCACAGTGCCGTGGCCTTCAAGCGATGTGACAAAAAAAAGGCCGGTGTGGATGCACCCTGGCCAGGGATCGCACGGGTCATGATGGGGGTACAGGGGCCGGGGTAGCCCCAGGGTCACAGAGGAGCCTTGGAGTGCCCCTAGCCCCATGGCTGTCAGGTGCTTCGTGAGGGGGGATGTGTCGACAGGCCGGCGAGAGGGGATCCCCATCAGCTGCATGGAACACACCCACGTTACTGCACCAATCGCTGGGCACACAGCATGGGCTGCCATGCTACTTACGTGTGCCGGTTGCTGTAGCCGGGCATGGGGTGTAGAGTGAGAGGTGGTGTGAGTGTGGTGAATGAGAGGCGATAGTGAGTGAACTTAGCGATAGAATGTTGGTGCTGGTGTCCAGAACAGGGTGTAGGTGCAGAGACAGGGGTAGGCGGGTGTGCATAGCGGGTCTCCCCGTGCAGCCGTCCCCGGTACCGTGGGACAGGCTTGGGGTTACAGGGGACGTGGGAGGCACAGTGCGGGTGTGCAGGGCACACAGGGGTCAGGGCCTGGAGGAAGGGATCACAGGGGGGTGATAGCTAGGTGCTGAGGCTGCTGACAGGCCGGGTGGTTAAAGGGGATACAGTCACAGTTGCGTGGGGCTGGATCAGGTCCGCTGGCCATGTAACGCTTAGGCAGGTAGCTGCTAGGTTATCCAGCACTGGTACTTGTGGTGGGTTCCCCCTGAGCGTGTGTGTTGTTGTTGGTACCATGCTGCCTGTTGATGAGTCCCCTGAGGAGCGGGCCATCCTGTTAACGGTCCTGCACTCCTGCTTCATTATCCTGGCGCTGGTGTTCGAGCAATGGGCCGAGTTACTACTGCTGGGTCACTGCTTCTACAACCATGGCGCACGGCGCAGGAGAGCAACCAACATGCGCCGAGCTGCATCGTTGCAGTGGGCACGGAGGGTAGCTGTCCGCCGACAGTCCATGTTCAGAACATCGGTGTCCCAGGACATGCACCTGGTCCTGTCCCGGGGCCGCTGAATGTCTATGGGCACCATGTCACTGTCCCAATGCAGAGGCTGAATTGGATGTGCTCTCGCACCAATGAATAATGGGAGAACATGCTGGCCACCTAGACAGATGATGAATGGACGGACCACTTCCGCATGAACCGCTCCCTGTTGGCCCGGCTCAGGGAGCTCCTGAACCCACATCTCCAGAGGTGCGAGACCAATATGCAGGGATGTGCTTGGCCATGGCTGTGTGGAGACTGGCCACCCCTGATTCCTGTCGGAGCGTTGAGGAGCAGTTCGGGGTGGGGACTGCGACCGTTAACAGGGCGCTCCACGATGTGTGTGACCTGCTGGTGGAGCTACTGCTCGAGCGGATCATACAGCTCCGGGATCCCGAGGTTGTCATTTGTGGCTTTGAGAACGTGGGCGTCCCGCATTGCAAAGGGGTGACAGACAGCATCCACATCCCTATAATTCGCCCCCCCACACGCCAAGATGGACTACTTGAATCGGAAGCAGACGTTCTCCATCAATCCCTTCCCCCCCTCTCTGAGAGAGATCCCTCCCCCCCCCCAACAAGCTGACCTGCAGTGGGGCTTGGGGCAATGGCGGCAGAAGCAGCAGGGCCAGGCAGGCCCCAACAAGAACTGTGAGTGGCCGGCCCCCTCTTTCCATCTCCCCCTCCCCCAGTTGGAGGAGGGGGTGGGGCCGGCGCTCTAGAGGGCAGGGACTTCAGGCCCAGAGGGGCCAAAGGCAGCTGGTGGCCCGGCTGCACTGCAGGTACATGCCACAGGCAGCGCGCCTAAGGGCCATACTCAAGGGCCCTTGGGCATGGCCCTTGGCGGGGTCAGGGGCGGGAGCGCTTTTTGAAGATATGGGGGATATTACTTTATCTAAAGATGGGGAGATATGGGCTAGGGAAGATAGGGGAAATAGTGTAGTGGGTAGGGAAAGGGGGGGTTAGTGTTTGGGATGCTCCTCTGTGGCAGAGGGGGGCAGGGGGGTAGGGGGAGGTTGGTGGGACGGTAGGGCTTTCTACCTCAGTGAGGAGGGGGAGAGAGGCCAACGGGGGTTGAACACCCTCCAGTGGCAGAGGAGGG
>QEPC01000892.1:1211728-1346176 GCA_003113815.1 Sphenodon punctatus
CCCCCAAGAGCAGGCTGCCCCCTGTCTGCTGCCCCCCTCCCAGGCTGTAGATCCAACCTGCATGGAGTGTCATTTTGTTAGAAAATTCCCCCACTGCCTCTTTCTAGGCTTGGTACGCTCCCATTTGTGAGAATGGGAGGAGCCACTCGAAGGAGAACTGAAGGTTGCTGCCTTGTAAACAAGGTTCTTCGAGATGGATCCAACATTCTCAAAAGCACCCACCCTTCCGACCTCGCATGAAATTTTCTTCCTAATTGCTTAGGGTTGGAAGGAACTGTGTTGGGTTTAGGTACCTTATATAGGGTGGGGGCGTGTGAACGTCACGTGGTTTTTTTTTAAGTTAGTGAGCTTGGTATATGCCGGTAAGAGAAGGGCGCACAAGTGAGAATGGAAGGAGCCCCTTGAAGAACTTCGTTTACAAGGCAGCAACTTCCCCCATGCCACAGCGGCTACGCCCCTGGCTGCAATGCTGTGAGAATCACAAAGCTGCCACGCTTAAGGGAAAGGGGAAACTGTGGCAAACCTGTCGCTTCTGCATGAAATTTACAGTGGCGAAAATACCAAGGCAGCAACTGAGGAAAGCCGTGAGTGCAAGGCTCCCTTCCTAACCATGCTGCTTGGTGCTGAAGAGCCCTTTCTGCCGGTAAATGCTGCCGCAGCAGTACAGCATTTCAGCCCTACCTTAGACCTCATGTTTTGCACTGGCCTTGAGGCGGGTAGTCCGTTAATGGGGGAGATTACAGCTGTGCCCTTGTCATGGACGGACCATTACCTCCTGCAGACCTCCCTTCTAGCACATGTCTGCCCCCGGAAGGGTGCGGAACCTGTTAGGATGGTCCGCCCCGGAGGCTGTTGGATGCAGTGCGGTTCCTAGGTGCTCTGGGGGAGTTACCCTGTGACCTAGACGACCGTCACATCAATGACCTTGTCAAGCTGTGGAACATCTTGCTGACGGAGGCCTTCGATCAAATGGCTCCCAGGCATCCGTTGCCCAGGCGGAGGCTCCGCAGGCCTCCTTGGTTCTCCGAGGAGCTGCAGACGCTGAAGCAGGTAGGGCAACAGTTGGAGCAACGGTGGCGTCGTTCTCGAGCTGAAGCTGACAGATTGCGGCATAGAGCTAGTTTACGAGCCTATGCCGTGGCTATGCAGGCAACAAAGAGGGAATTCTTTGCTACCCTCATAGCATCCGTGAAATCCCATGTGGCAGAGCTGTTCCGGGTTGTGCAGGGGCTGGTCAGTCCGGCCTCCCTCAACCCTGGAGTTGAGTCATCAACTGCCCGCTGTGACCTTTTTGCGGATTATTTTGTGGAGAAAATTGCTCGTATTCATCAAGATCTTGATGCCGCACGTAATACAGTGGAGGAGGTAGAGGTGGCAGAAGCCCCGCCTTGTCTGATTTTGTGGGATCAGTTTCAGTTGGTGACACCCGCTGATGTGGTGGGGATGCTTGGGGCTGTTCAAGCCACTTCTTGTGAACTAGATCCGTGCCCGTCCTGGCTGATTAAGACCTGCTGGGAGACAATGGGGCCATTGCTGGCTGGGGTGGTCAACGCCTCCCAGCGGGAGGGCAGAGTGCCAGCCTGCCTTAAGGAGGCGGTGGTACGGCCTCTGCTCAAGAAACCATCACTTGATGCTGACTCCCCTGCCAGCTATCAGCCTGTCTCTAACCTTCCGTTTTTAGGGAAGGTTATTGAATGGGTAGTGGCTCAGCAGTTCCAGGGGCATCTCGACCGCACCGGTTATCTGGATCCCTTGCAGTCTGGCTTTCGTCTGGGGCATGGCACTGAGACAGCATTGGTGGCTATGGTCGATGATCTACGCCGTGAAAAGGATAAGGATTGGTCGAACCTTTTGGTCCTATTAGATCTGTCGGCTGCATTTGATACTGTTGACCACGAGATGTTGGTGATGCACCTGCGGGACAGTGTGGGGGTGGGTGGGATCGTTCTCGAATGGTTCCGCTCATTCCTGACTGGGAGAACTCAGCGAATGGTGCTTGGTGATCATTTTTCATCTCACCGAGACCTTTCATGTGGGGTCCTGCAGGGTTCTGTTTTGTCCCCTCTCCTGTTCAACATGTGCATGCAGCCGCTCGGCGAGGTGATCAGGAGGTACGGGGTGTGGTGTCATCAGTATGTGGATGACACCCAACTATACTTCTCATTTTCAACAGACCCAGGCCCAGCTGTCTCGGTGCTTACTCAGTGTCTGGCAGCTGTCAGGAACTGGATGAGGGCTAATCGACTGCGATTGAATCCTGACAAGACGGAGGTGATGTTAGTGGGTAAGTCGATGGAGATGGCGACTCCCTCGGTTGAGGGGGTGTGCCCTCCACTGACTTCCCAGGTGCGGAACCTGGGGGTGCTCCTCGATGCACAGCTCTGCCTGGATCTCCGGGTGGAGGCTATGGTGAGGAGTGCCTTCCGCCAGTTAAATCTGGTGCGGCGGCTTCGGCCACTGGTTTCGGTTCCGAATCTGACCACGATCATCCATGCTTTTATCACCTCTCGGCTAGACTACTGTAATGCGCTCTACGTGGGGCTACCTATGGTGATGGCTCGGAAGCTGCAGCTGGTGCAGAATGCGGCGGCCCCGCTCCTGGTGGGGCTGGGCCGCAGAAAGCACATTACACCAGTGCTCCGATCTCTGCACTGGCTGCCAATAGTCTTCTGGGACCAATTCAAAGTGTTGGTTTTGACCTGTAAAACCTACACGGTCTGGGCCCTGCCTATTTGCAAAATCGCCTCACTCCCCGGGTTTTGGACCAGACCCCTGCGGTCATCTGGGGGTGCCCTGTTGGAGGTCCCCCGGGTTTCCCAGGGGGCCATACAGGACAGGGCATTCTCGGTGGCTGCACTGCGCCTGTGGAACTCCCTTCCGGTGGGGGCCCATCTGGCTCCAGACCTCTGAGGTTTCCGTAGGAATTGTAAGACCTGGCTGTTCCATCAGGCGTTTGGCGAGGGAGAAGGATTAGGGTGTGTGTGGGTGTGGGTGGGGTGTTTTGTTCTCCCCATTTTGTTCTTATATATGTTATTTAATGCTTTTATATATTTTACTGTATTTTTATTGATTGATTTTAAAAACAAAATAAATAAATAAATCTCCAGGCCGTGGTGGATCACAGGGCCTTGTTTACCGATGTCTACACCAGCCAGTCAGGGAGCAGCCATGATGTGCGCATACTGCGGCCTTCCCCTTCTATGCACGCATGTTTGATGGGGAGATAGCCCCCAACCTGTACCGGGTCACTGAGGGGGTCTCCGTGGTTCCAGTGGTGATAGGGGACCCCACCTACCCACTGAGCCCGTGGCTCATGAGGGCCTATCCCATGGTGCACACAGCGGACCACTGGCTCTTCAATGAACACCTCTCGTCGGCTCGGAGCATGGTGGAGCGGGCATTCGGGCTGCTCAAGGGGCGCTGGTGCCTGTAGCATACCCCCATCCTTGTACTCGCTGCCTGCATCCTGCACAATATCTGCAAGACCGGGGGAACTGCCCTTGACTACCTCCACCGGTGCAGAGAGAGGGTCCTGTACCCCTCTATCAACATGTCCAGGGAGGCGTGTTCCAGCACATATTGGAGGAGAACCGGGATGCTCTGTGTAGGCGCATCGTCGCCTAGATGGCGAGCAACTGAGTAGTCATGTGGACAGCCCCCCACGCTTCACAGAACCGTGTAATGGGTAACAATAAAGTCTGCTATGTCTGTTCCCTAATCCGCTTGTGGCCTCTTGTTTGGGTTGTAGGGGTTCCTCGGTCCTGGTCACCCACTGCCTTCTAGCCATGGCAAGCAAACTGAACCTCCTGCAGGAGAACCAGGAAACTGAGTCTCTGGAGGAAATTTGCATTTCCACAGAGCTCGACAGCTCCCAAAGGCAGGAGATAATGACCCTCCTGCAGGAGCACAAAGAGCTCTTTTCAAACATACCTGGAGAGACAAATATCATTGTACACACCATAGACACAGACACTAAGGGTCCAGTCAAGTCCAGTCCCTTTCACACAAATGGGAAGATTCAAACACAGATCCACCAGGAGATCGAGGAAATGTTGCAACTGGGAGTCATACAGGTCTCAGAAAGTCCATGGGCAAGCCCAGTGGTTTTAGTTCCCAAACCTGATGGCTCCATAAGGTTCTGTGTTGATTATTGTAAATTGAATGCCATAACTGTGTCAGACTCGTATCCCATGCCCAGAACAGATGGCATGATAGAAAGGATAGCAGGGGCTAGATACCTGACTACCCTAGACATGACCAAGGGTTATTGGCAGATTAGAATGAACCCGGGGGACTGGCCCAAAACAGCATTTATAACTGACAAGGGCCTATATGAATTCACAGTGATGCCTTTCAGGTTAAAGAATAGTGGGTCTACATTCATGAGATTAATGGATCACATCCTAGGAGGGATACGCAACTTTGCCTTGGCAAAGTCTTATATAGCTTATATAGATGACCTGGTGATTTACAGTAACACATGGGACACACACGTGACACATGCAAGGCAGGTACTACACAGCATTAAGAGGGCAGGACTGACAATAACACCATCAAAGTGTAAAGTTGCAGTGGATACCATTACATACCTAGGGCATGAGGTGGGGAATGGCAAATTATGTCCTTGAAAAGACAAAATAGAAGCTATTTACTCCCGGCCTGCACCCACAACCAAAAAACAGATCCAGAGGTTCATAGGCATGACTACTTACTTCCGTCGCTATGTCCCACACTTCAGTGCCATAGCGCTGCCCAGAGAAGGTACAATGGTCAGAAGAGTGTCACAACGCGTTTGACAAACTTAAAAGGGATCTGTCTGAGGCACCAGTGTTAATCAGCCCAGATTATGACAAGGAATTCCCATATCTGTGTATTGTGTTTTAAAATTGTTGGAAGCCGCCCCGGGCTGCATGGCAGGAGGGGCGGGGTATAAATTAAATAAATAAATAAATAAATAAATAAATCTGGACTGATGCCTCTGACACTGGACTGGGAGCAACTCTCACGCAAAAAGGGGAGGATGGACTAGACCGTCCCATTGTGTACCTTAGCAAAAAACTGCTCCCAAGGGAAAAGAATTTGGCAACCATCGAAAGAGAGTGTCTAGCCATAGTGTGGGCTGTTAAGAAACTTAAACCTTACTTATTTGGTAGGACATTCACGGTATACACTGATCACTCATCTCTGACATGGCTCAATAATGTTAAAGACTCCAACTCCAAACTGCTGAGATGGAGCTTGTTTTTTGCAGGAATTTGACATGAGAATTGAACACGTAAAAGGTAAACAGAATGTGGTAGCAGATGCACTATCACGCAGGGACACTTCAGTCTAATGTTACGGGACACTGTCATGCCCATTCCACATGATTGCTAAAGGGGGAGCTGTCACAAGGAGACACTGGACTACAGGTCTAACAAATATGTAAAAATAAAGGTTAAACATGTATGTAATGTAAAAGCTGAGAGCTGGAAACTCACTTCATGCAATGGAGAGAGACAAAGCCATACCGAATGTGTATGAAAAGCCTAACAACACCTCTGCAGAAACCAGACAGAAACCATTCAGTGCAAATGGATCTTTACCTGCCTACGTGACTAGAAGCACAGAGCCTCCAGGCGGGAAAGTCAAACAAAGAAACATGGAAACATATAAAAAGGGGGCGATCTTTTTCCCTGAGGCTCAGTTGGGAGAAGAGACTTTGCTGGCTAACCAGCTTAAGGACAAAAAGCCCAGCCGTATTACATCTGGCTGAGAAATGGATTCAAGTGTATGGACTTTCTGTAGGCTAAAATCTTAACTAGGCACCTGCTCAGTACAGACTAGGAATGAATTATTTACTTTGTTTTATTTGCCACTCTGCGTTCAAACTATCTTCATTTATGTAATCAATAAACTTTCTTCTTTACTAAGAAGTGCTTTCTGTTGTCTCACATTGGGGAATACAGTCTGAGTATCTTGTGCCCTCAAGCACTTGCGAATCCAGGGAGAAAGAGTCTGGGAACGGAGCTTGGGTGACAGAAGTGTTGTTCCCCTTTGCAGGACTGAATCAGCTAGAGAGAGAACTGAATCAGGTGGGTTGCGAGTGAGGGAAACTGAGTCACCTAACCCAGAAACGTGGGGTAGTGGACCCCAACCCTGTGACAGCATGGTCGGTACTCCACTGAGGTAACTGTGCAGACTGGCACCCGGCTATGGGAGCTATGCTGTTGCCCACCCGGCTGCCCACAGACCAGAGACGGATGGTTCCGGCGTCTGCAGTGTGCATGTCCTGCCCCCGTCTGCATGTGGAAAGACCCCTGCACACCATGGTGCCCCCATTGACACACCGAACAACAGAGTGGTAATGTACAAGAGAGTTTATTTGGGGTTATGTACAAGGGGTGTGTGTCAAAGTTTGCGGGGCCTTCCCCGTGCCTGCTTTAGTGCACTACTGGGGCTTGCTCCCTTGTGGGCCCTTGCAGCCGCCATCCTTTGGGAGTGGTGGCCAGCCAGGCCAGGCTCTCCGTTGTCCACAGGCTGCTCCATGCCAGGCTGGGGTGCTGGACCCTGCGGTGATGGAACATAAGGTCAGTGATATACCCTGTCTTGCACCGTTACCCCGGCGCCACGGCCCTTTCTGTGGCCCTCAGGTGTTCCTATTGCTCCCCACACAGCATTCCCTCCGCCCATCCCTCTGCTATTAGCGATGCCTTCCCCCCTCCCCCACCCCTTTCCTGGCGGCTCAGTGGTCTGGCTTACTGGAGCTGGTGGGGCAGTCGGCATGGGCGGTTGGTCACTTGGAGGTTCCAGGTTGAGCGGAGGAGACCATGGTTCCTGGAGGGGGGGGTGTCTCGGAGGCAGCTGTGGAGGAACCAGGATGGGTGCGGCCCAGAAGGGCAGCCCCACGGGCTGTTGTTGTGGGGCTATGTGGGGGAGAGGGACCCGGTCAATGAGACCGGCAAAGGGGTGCTGCTGGGGAAACCATGGTTGGTCGAAGTGCAGGGGGAGGCACCTGCACCTCTGTGTGTGTGTGTGCCCCAGTGGTACTTGGCTGCCATCCCTCCACCTGGGCCTGGAGGAGGTGCGTCCTGCCGGGGTTCTCTCTGCAGGAGCCCCACTGCCTCCCCAATGAGGTCAAGGGCCCGTCAGAGGTCCCCTTCAGCGCAACACGTCCCCTCGCCCTCTCAGCTCTGTCAAGCCGCATCTCACGGTGGAGTGTGGCAGTCTGGCACTTGTCCCACAGGTGCTAGGTGCGGGACCTGGTTAGCATGGCTGCCAATATGTCCTGGTCCCTCTCCACCTCCCCTCTTTGGACCTCCCTTGTGAGGACGAGCTCCTCTGCGTGTACCTCGGCTAACCTTCGGGTTTCTTCCAACAGTTCCCTGCTGAGGTTCTCTCTCCTCTGCCTGTTCCGGGCCCACATCTGCCGATTCCTCACGGCACTGCCGGTGGTAGCTCCCCTTGCCGGACCGGGGTGCTCATCTGTGGGAGGGATGGTAGCAGGTTGGGATGCGTGGCCTTCCGAGTCCATACTCTGTGCCCTTAGCCGTGCATCCCTGTTACCCCAGGGGGTGCCCGCCCCCCCCCTCCCTGTCTGTTCCTATGGTGTATGTTATTGGTCGGGTCCCGGGGAACATGTCCCCTCTGTCAGTCAACCGAGCTAGCCCCATCTGGGGGCACATTCACCCGAGACCGTGCTGTTACAACCCCTCCTAGGAGCCTGTCACTCGGTCCCACCCCGCTTGTGACACACACCCCTGCATACCCCCTCAGGGCTGTTAACCTGTGTGGCTTGGTAACCCACTAGTGATGGTCACCGGCCCTTCCCTGTCGCACATGGGGAGCGGTTGGTTTTAGGGACTGCCCTTGTGGCCGACCTGTTAGCCCGTCACCCCAGTACCGTCCGGGATCCATCCCTTGTGCATTGTGGCCTACCATCGTTATCCTGGTACCCGGCTCTCGGGGGTGCCTACGGTTCCTCCTTGACCACCTCCTCCTCCACAACCTCCTCCTCGTGAACCTCCAGGGCGCCTTGAGCTGTAATGGGAATGTGAATCCATCAGTCAATCCCTGGTGCCAGGCTGAGGCTGTGGTCACTGTGGCCAGGGCCCTTCCCCCCTGGGCCCTGATTGTGTTCCTACCTGGATTGTCTTCCTCCGCTTCCTGGGAGGCGTCCTGGGTCTCCATCCGCTCCATGTGCACACCCCTTCCCCGCAGCCTGGCACCGTGTGGGTTTTGTAGGCGCACGCAGAGGGCGATGTTTGAGTGAGTGGGTTCCTGGGGCGCCTCCTCCCCGTGTGATGGGGCCGTACCCTTCTGAATCCTGCCTTGCCTCACCAGGGGCAGCGGCCTCCCCTTGCTCCGGGGGGTCGGGCGGGGTGTGTGTTATGAATGCCCTTCGCCTGCCCCTGGCGAAAGCGGTGCTGTGTAAGCGGGAGGCGAGTATATCCCCGTCCATGCAGAGGAACCGGTCCAGCTTATCCTGGAACTCCATTGTCTGCATGGCATGGACGGACTTGAGATTGTTGTCCTTGATATGTTTATATCTGGGCCTCAAGTCCTTTGCCTGCTGCATGCACTGGGTGACATCCCTATTGTACTCCTGCCGCTGCATCTCCTGGGCAATGGCTTCATAGACCTGTTTGGTCTTGTAGCTGCGCACCAGGTCGTGCTGGACCGTTTCGGCCCCCTACATGTGTATAAAGTCCCTGGTCTCCTGCCTTGATCAGGGCTCCCCCTTTTGGGTACTGCTTGTGGGGGGCCTACCAGCTTGGCGGCTTGGGGCTCGCCAGGTAGCTGTGGTGACAATAGAGCTGGTCGTCTCCTATTGGGGGTATTGCAGAGGGGTTAGCATCTGTCCCACAGCCCCCTTGTGCTCCCTTGTGGAGGGATCCCTCTCCGCTCCCCCCGGGGGACACAGACAGGTTACCTGGCTGTCACGGAGGCCCTCCTCGGCCATCTCCCCGGTGGCGCGTTGCTCCTGTGCCTGGGTGCTGTCCTGGGAGTGGGGGTGGAAACTGTTAGCTGTCAGCTGCCTGCCCTGTGCTCTCTCGGGTTGTTTTCTGCTGTTGGTATGCGGTCCCCTCTCCCCGGGTTCTTGGGGTCCCCTCGCACATACCTCACTGTCGCTCGCATTCCCTTCCCCATGCCCCGTGGCTGTGCTGGAGTGGGGGGCTGCGGTCGGCGCGAGTGTCGCGGTCTGTCCTCGGCCCTGTGGCAGGACGGGTGTGCTGTGTTTAGAGGTCCTTCCCACATCCCCCCCGGCCCATGGGGCTGGTCCCCCTCCCCTGGGCATCCCGGGGTCCCTCCGCTTACCCTGGCCCATTCTGCGCAAGTCGCGGCGCTGGCTCCCTTTGTTTTGTCAGAGGCTTTCCTTCGACATATTGGGAGCCGGCGCACCCATGTCCTGTTTCAGGTTCCTTTTAAGGGCTCCCGGGTGGACGTCCGGCGTCTCCCCGGGTGGACGTGTCTGCTTGGGGGCCACTGCGTGGCCTCTCTAGCCATCTCTCTGTGGTCTTGGCGGACCCGTTTCCGTGGGTGTGGGTGTTTTGGTATTTACACAGACAGGTGGGTGTTGGGCACCCACCTCCACTCACGGAGCATGCCGGCTCCTTCCCGGCTCCATGGGTGTTGGTGGGTGGGTTGTGAACGCACACCCACCCACTTGTGGACGTTTACATGGGCACTCTCACACCCATCCGATGGATGTTTATGGGTGTTCGTGGGTGGGTGGCGTCCGTGTAAAAATGGCCTTATAAAATGGACCTGGAATCTTTAACCAAGTCTGCATTGTTGTTGCCCTATGAATTAGGTACTCAAGGAAAAAAGGATGAGGAAGTAAGATCTGAAGAGGCAAATAATGTCTCACAATGCTTAATAGATATTATAGGTCTAGAAAACGGAAATCCAGGTCCCCATTTAAGCCCCTCCCGAGATCAAATTAATTTGCTTTCTTCTTCTGTTTTGGCAATGTGCAAATCTAATGGCGCTATTGCTTCAGAAGAGTCCCATAATATAATTAGCTGCGAGGAAATGGAACACCAACAGGTTATTTCAGAAGGCTTGGCATGACCATTAGCACCACCACAGGGCAAGGCTGCTACTAAATCCCTCAATATTCTTTCCTGGAATTCTGCAGGTTGGAAAAATTATCTACTGGATTCCTCTTGAGAGCAGCTAGAGAGGTACGATCCTCTGCATACAAGACACTTGGTCATTAGAAAATGATTTTTTCCCCCCAGGCTATAGAGCCTGGGCTAAATTGGAAATTAGATTGCACAAAATGGGTAGACCAAAAGGAGGCATGGCCATCCTTATAAAGACGGCCTTGAATGTGGACAGTGTCTGCATATCAAACTCACTGGAAAATACCTTGGCAGTCAAGCTTACCTGGGGTCAGACCTCAGCTATGGTTATCTTCAATGTCTACTTACCTCCTGTTCGAGGAATATCTGATCGTCCCTTGACCATTTCATAGTACAGTTGGAAGAAAATCTTCCTTGCATTCCTATAATAATGGTGGGGGATTTCAACGCTCATACAGGAGAAGATGACACAGTAGTTGCAGAGCTGATGGGCCTTGCTTTTGAGGATCCATGTTTCCATCCCTCAGGGTTATCTAGAGATAAAGTACTGTCTGCCACTGGACTTCAAATGTTAAATTTTTTATATAAGGTCAACTGGAACGTCTTAAATGGGAGATCTAGCTCCGACCCCTATGGTGAATTCACTTATATTTTTAAAGCTGGCACAAGTGTTATAGATTATACGTGTTTGCCAACAGCATTTATGCAACACATTTCTAATTTCAAGGTCCTTATTATCAGTTATAGTGACCATCAACCAATAGGAGTGGAATACACCTTTGGAATCTTTTGACTACTCTTCCTCTTTAGAGGGCCTTGAGTTACAGGGATCTAGAACTCTGAGATGGGGGAGGGGGGAAAGACTTCAGGTAGATGTCATGATATTTTGACATTGCAGGACACGTGTAAGGCTAGAGAGTTATTTTTAGAAACCAACATAATGAACAACAACATTCTGGCCCTATTTAATGAGCTAGTGACTCAAATTAAAAATGCAGTCATGCTGGCTCCTTATCACAAACACGGGGAAAAGTCTTGCAAATCTCCATGGTTTGATGTAGACTGCTCTCAGTTAGAAACAGCTCTAAATAAGGCAGCTAGGCAGGTAAGGCAAGGCAAGACAAGACAACTCGGTCTATTAATACTTATATAGAACTAAAGAGTCAGTACAGAATCACTATCAGGACCAAAAAATCTAATTACCAGAAGTTCCTTTGGGGATGTCTGGGGGATTCTGTTTCGAAAAAAGATACCACCAAGTTCTGGCAGTTGGTTAACGGAGGTGCCTCAAAAGACATAATAGTCTATCAACCAATGGTCTCTTCTTCTCAGTGGACATCACATTTTTTTGGTATCTTCAACAGATTCCCTGACACTTCTCTAAATGCAGGAGAGTCTAATTTACTCTCTCTACCCCCATGGGATCTGATTCAGCCCTCTGAGATAAGGTCACTCATTCCGCAGCTTTCGGCTTCCAAGGCCCCGGGAGAAGATGGTCTTCCGGGGGAAGTCTTTCGAGACAATGTTGAATGGTGGATTCCAATATTAGGTAAACTTTTTGACCATGTAAATCTTTTCGGTGTCCCTCCTTCGGGATGGAGCACTAGTATAGTGGTTCCTATATTTAAGAAAGGGAGCAGACTTGAACCTGGAAATTATTGACCAATTAGTTTTATCGATGTAGTTGCTAAAGTTTATGCAAAATATTTTTGAGCAAGTTGGAAAAGTGGGCTTAGGACAACCACATTTTCTCTGAGAAACAAGCTGGATTCCGCGCAGGTCACTTGACAGTAGATCATTGTTTTGTCTTAGCACTTTTGATAGAAAAATATTTCAACACTAGGAAGAAAAAGTTATATGCTGCATTTGTGGATCTTAGAGCAGCTTTTGATACTGTGGATCAAACTATTTTGTGGTCAAAGTTAGGGAAATCTAACTTGGATAAAAGATTGCTACTACTGGTGCAAATGTTATACTCAAATACATCCTTAAGGGTTAGACTATCTAGAGAAGGCCATTTGACTAAGGAAATTCCAGTTAGTAATGGGGTCAAACAAGGTTGTGTATTGGCCCCATTTCTCTTTAATTATTATATCAATGATATTATTACTGAGTTAAGGGGCATATCATTTCACCCAGTAAGTATTTGTGGGAGATTATTATCAATTCTGCTTTATGGCTTTTGGCTACATCTGAAATTGGATTTCACAGGCTACTTCGGGCGCTGAATGAATACTGTAAAAAGAATCACTTAAGCATTAATTATGACAAAAAGAAAGTTATGGTTTTCTCAAAATACAGGACCACTAAAAGTTGGCAACTAGATCTGACCCCCCCTAGAACAAGTTGACAAATATAAGTATTTGGGGCTAATGTTCTCTGCAAGGGGTACGTGGAGTGATCACATACAAACAACCGAACTCAAACTGGCTCAATCAATGGAGTTCTCTGTTTTTGGAGAACAGAGGGAGGGAGGATGATCTTAGAATATAAATTGAAACCTCAAGCTGCATATGGCACAGAAATTTGGAGCTCCACAAAGGTTGAGGAGCTCATAATGTTTCAAAATAGGCTGCTCCGGTCAATTCTTGGGGTCCCTCCTGGAACACCTATTAATATGATGCGAGTGGAAACAGGAGTTCTCCCGGCTGAAATGAAAGTACTCATGAATCTTTTTTCATTCTGGCTTAGGTTAATGGACAAGGATGAATCACTTCCTAAAATGGGTTGGATTGAAAAACAAAAGGATGGCTTCCACTCTATATGGAAGCACAGATTAGACTTTTTAGCAGAACAGATGGAACTTTCAATAACTTTTTTGAATTATTTCCCCAGAGACAAAATTAAATTAATGGTTAAAAACCGCCTAATTGATAATTATGTGCAGAAGGATATGAAGGCTCTGTCCCAGAGTAGGATTGCCCCCTCTGATGCATCTTTTTAAGACGCAACTTCATTGTGAAAAATATCTAACTGAGGTGACTAACTTTAAGTTACGTAAATCCCTTACTCTGTTGCGATTCCAGTTAATGCCTTCCTCTCTGTTGGAAGGTAAATACAATCATATTCCTTTTGAACTATGTTTTTGCCCATGTGGTCAACAGAAACAGGAAGGTTTGATCCACTATTTATTTGATTGTCCTCTCACATCAGAAGTTAGGCAGAAATTCTTAACTTCACTGTGTCCAGAGAAAACTTACTGGGGTCAGACCTCAGGATTGGCCTATGAATTAACAAACACAAATTGCGAAAGGATTTGTAAGGCAGCCAATTTAGCATATGCCTTAAGTGTTCAGAGACATTGGGCCGTTAAAATGCAGAATGCTAAAATGGAGTAAATCTTGTTATTACTTTTAATGCTCCTTTGTTCAAATTATTTTATTAGTTGCAGGGGTCAAGTGTCAGGCTCAAACCCCGGGAAGGGGCAAGGCAAATCTTAAATGTCTTTTTGCATTTTTAGAGTCAGTAACTGTTGCTAGTTGTAGTTACAGTTTATTTTTAAATTATGTTATGTTGATATGTTGTTCAATGTTTAATTTTGTATTGAATTTGTTACGGCCAAAACAATAAAATTGATTGATTGATTGATATAACCCTGCAGAGTTTCCTCCCTAGTGGTACCTGGGGAATAGAGTGGGCATTAGCAAACATTAATGAAATACTAAGTGGAGTTAGAGGTTGTGATGCATCTAAATTCCAGGACAAAGAAACAGCAAGTCTCCAGGGTTATTTTGAAAAGAACTTGTTTAATTTCACATATCTATCCGATAGTGTGCAAATTAAAAAAATAAATAAAGAAAAGGTTCCAAAGGAAATGGCTAGAACTTTTGACACTTCTTAAAATATACATTTTTTTTTTTTTTTTTCTGGTGCTAGCTGTGAATGTTGCATTCAAGTGGTGTCGGTATAGACCCTTTGCAAACTTCTGGAGTTAGAGAGACTTTTTCTTTCTTTCTTTCCCACACCCCTTCCAGTTGCAGAGGAAAGTACATAGTTTAAAAATGCTGAAATTCGTGAAATAGTTCGTTTTATCTTTCTCATCTAGACTGTGGAATGCTTTGTAGAAATACTGTATAAAATAAGGCAGACTTTTGAGAGGGAATTTAATTATAAAATTTCAGGGGAGAAAAACTTAATTTCCCAACTCTCTCTCTCTCCCGAGTAATCTTGGAATGACGGTGTGGTTCTCACTAGATTGTGAGAGGTAACTTCTGTAGCTCTGGTGCTAATACAGAATTTGTTATTCATTTACTTTACTACTCTCCAGTGAGACCTTTCAATAAAACTTATTTTTAATTAACATAAATCAGACAATATTTAAAGATACACATCTATCTTTACAGTGCAATAAAAATGTGTCATTTGTATAGTATTTTTGCATTATGAAAATAAAAGGTCTGTACATCAATTAAATGTATATTAATGAATATGAATCATGTAAATTTGCAATGCATCTAAAGTTGGCTTTGGCTTTTAAGTATTTATAAATTCATAGAAAATATTGAACATCTAATAAAATAAATAAAACATATCTTAATCATAGATGCTAACAATCAGCTTCAAAAATGCTCATGTTTTTTTTTCTCTTTTTATTTTACATTTGCTAATTGCTACTAAATTTCGTTAAGAGAACTCACTTTCAGTAGTGCCCAGAAGTGAATGATTGCACCTTCTGTGATGTGAAAAAATAGTGTGTCTATTTTTCATAGATCAAAAACTCCTTCATGAAGAGTTGCATTTCAAATGTCTGATTGTTCCATTTAACTGTTCTTTTAAGTGCTTATTAAAAAGCATGGAGCGTTCTCAGAAAAGCTTGAGTCACTACAAACAGGGTTTTTTCTCCCTCACTTGCAGATCTGAGGATTAAGCAAAAACCTGTCTCTTAGGAGGATGTCTTCAAGCTTCACATACTGGTATGAAGAGAATGCAGAAATAAGTTCACTAAGAGACCCTCTTCAGTTCAGGGACTGCAGTAATCCAGTGTAATTTCAACTTGATAGGCTTTCCCCCCCATTTTCTCTCTGAGTCTATGCATGGCAGTTAGCAGGAGTCAGTTGCTGGCCTCTCTCAATTGATAAAGTTCCACAAGCACTTGCTAGCCTTAGTGTAATACTGAAGAGACCAAAACAAATCTGAAAACGTGTGAACAAAAGTGAGCTTGAATGAAAATGTTTCTGGCCGGGTACATTACCAGCAGCAATGCTGGTAATAATCCTAATTGCTATTCAGGTGGTGGCCGGAGACTCAGTAGCTTCCTGTCATCTAGTCCTTTCCAGTATTTAAAGTTATTGTCCAGATGCTGCATCAAATTTGGCAGGTCTGCAAATGCTGGGAAAGACGGGGAGGAAAAAGAAAGGAAACAACATATTTAGAACCCGTGGAATTGAAATGGCCCCTGGATTCTTTCTAGGGCTGAAATGAAATTCTACTGCAGATTCCATTTGATGGATCCAGCTTTTCTGTTTCATTCTGGTGAAACACAGACTGAAATAAAATCCAGTCTGCTTTTTGCTGGAGATCTGGATTGGTTTTGCCTCTACTGCGCATGGCAGTGCAGTAGAGTGGGCTACCATTTGTGCATGCACAGTGCAAAGCACAACATGGTGATGCCCTTCAGTTGGAACTTCTTTCGGAATTCCGCTGCAATTCAAGTGACGTTCCAAAAAGGTGGAAACATTCTACAAAGATGAAAAGGCTGATCTGTTTCTGCCCTAATTCTGTTTGTCGAGAGTTGGATACAAAGTAGTTGAAGTGATCTCTTTTATTGGACCAAGTGTATTTGGCAAGGCTGCCCTCTTTCTCTCTAAAGAAAATTGGAAATGGAAGGAGCCATACGGGATTGTTTCAATCTGTTCAAGCAGTGCTAAGAATGGATCTGGTCTTGCAGCTCCTCTCATTACTCCCACATCTTCTAAAAAGGCATGAGAACAATGCTATGAATATACATTGTGATTGTGCTGCAGACAACAGTAATGATGACAGATTTACATCAAGGAGATGGCTACGGAGAGTGCATGATGATAGGCACAGCTGATTGACACTGCAGTTCTCAGAACAAATGGCACCTATATTATTATGCCCTTTTCGAGCTTTAGAAATCTGATTTTCCAACCTTTGGGAAAATATATACATTCTGTGCAAAGAGAACAGGCCATATTTTGGTATAAAAACAAGCTCAGTTAACATGTCCTGTTCCTTTAGGGAAAATTCACAGGCCACTCCATTTGAAGGAAACTAACTCTTGGCCAAAACCAACATATTAAATGAAGTCATAACACTTATACCCTACTCATGCAAACAATCATTAAATGATTGGGAATACTTGAAGTTTAGCCAGTTGGAATCTGAGTGGTTTCCGCTCAGCTGGAAAACAATGTAGTAAACTCGTATCAGAATAATCCCAAAGACCACAATCCTGAAACCACTTACTCCGGAGCAGTCCTGCTGATTTCAATGGGACTACTCTGGAACAAGTGGAGTAGTAAGTAAACTGAAGGCAAATGTATGCCAAACAGTCTTAACAGACTTATGGATAAGAAATATATCAGAGAAGCCTGCTTACCATCCCAAGCATCAAACATGTCCGTGATGAAGTAATCAATGAACGATATTTGGGATTTGGGGATACTACAGGTATTTCGATCAAAAACAGGCATCACTACAGGGAGACCTTGTCTTTTTTCTTCATCAGTCTGGAAAGAAAAGTCATATGATTATCTTGTCTATGATCCACTGTGAAGTTATTGATGGATACTACTGCTTACTAAAACAATGGTATCATATTGATTGGAAGGAACCTCAAGGGTCATCAAGTTGAAACCCCTGCACCAAGGCAGGATATCCTAGTGAACTAGTCATCCTCAAGATCGAACCATGAATATTTTTTTAAACAAATTTTATTTAAAATGTATATCCCTTCCCTCCTGCCCTCAGGGCAGCTCGGGGAGGCGAACAACATACTAGGGGTGGAACTCTAAGGGGCATTTTGGATTCGAGTGGGTTTTTTTTTGTTTCAATTCTTTAGTAATTTCAGATTTCTATTTGGATTTTTGCATGCATTTTTCCCCACTGAAGTCAATGGAAACAAACCACAATGTTAAAGTTCCGAATAAAAAAATCAATGTATAAGATCCGAATTGCCTGAAACCGAAAAAGATCTGAATTTTTGGATAGAACCAAATTGATGAGGTTCTATCTGAATCCGAAATTCCCATCCCTAATAAATACACTCAGGATAAGCAGAACATTGAATAGTGCCCTCTAGTGGCTCTTGTAGAATGGGATATGATTGAGCATTTACCTTCTAAACACTAATCTGGTTGTGAAGCACTTTGAACCATTGGTTCATGAAGTCAATAGGTTATTTGTGTAGCAAACAAATGCTCCATAATTGTACAGTTTGGACAGAAATGGATTTTACATGGGCAAGTAGGTAGTAAATGTCGTCAGAAACCAACAGCTCCGACCCTTTCCTTTGCCCTGTTTGCCAGAATTACACAACTCCAATTCTGCTTTGCTGCAGGGGAGCCCCTGGGCTGAACATGACCCTTGACATATAAGGGTCATTGGAACTTGACATATAAGGCAGGGGTGGGAAACCTTTTTCCTCCCAGGAGCCACTTTGAATATTAGAACAAGCTCCAAGGGCTGCACAGAAGTTGGGGAAGGGGGACTCAAGGAGTGCACTCAGGGGAAGTTATCATGGGGGCCCCCAGATCATGGATCTGTGCTATGGATCTGTCCCCTACCCTTGTGTGCTTGCCCTCATCTCTGCTCCCATACCCTGAGCTCAGTCTTTCACTGCTTGGGGGTAGGAACTGGAACCAGATCCAGGAACTAAAGAGGCCAAATAAATCTATCTGTGGGCTGCATTTGGCCTCCAGGCCTGCGGTTCCCCACCCCTGATAATGCATCAGGACCAGAGAGCTCCCAAGACTCAGTCTCTTAGGGGCTTGCTCCAATACAACTGTATCCGTTACTGTCTTCTAAAATGCTGTGACTCAGTGAGCATTTACCCTCCCTGCCGCTGACACACAAGGAAAGAGGCAGAATTTCTTACAGGGCCAGAATCACAGCCCAGTAAAGCCAATGTTCAAATTTGTGCACACCTTTCCGTATCCCCAAGGTGCTGATTGACAGTCTAGAAATGGTGCTCCTTTCTTGCCTTGAGATGCCCCCTGAGGCTGAGCGTCAGGATACAAGATACAATGGGTGCTTTCAGATGGACAGGCTGCCCTGGTGCTGGCCACGCCAGCCCGCTTCACCCACAGGCTGGACCGTCTGCCTGAAGGCGCGCTGCCAGATGTGGAAGTGGAGCAGGCACTGCCTGCTCTGGGCCAGTCCCGCTTGCGGAGCGCCAGAACATTTTGGAACACACAGCTCTGCTTTCGGCTGGCTGTTGCTCTGGGTAATATCATAGAGTCACGGGCACCAGCCAAGTGTCGGACAATCTGCCTGCAACTCTATGGTGCTGGAGTGGGGGAGGCACTGCACAGGCAGACCATGGGCTGGGGGTAACTGCTGATTGCATCTAAAAGGGACCTGGGTGGGGCTTCAAGTGGGTGGACGCGGGGATGCTCCCACGGAGCAGCACCAGAGGCAGGCAGCCTCCGCGTCCGTCTGTTTACACCCAATGTGTATGATTAGGTGTACAGAGAAGTGCAGAGATTGTCGCAGGGACCAGTCTCAGCCCTGTAGATATGGCCAGTATCCGACACACAATGCTGCGTGCGTTCACATAAAAGCCTCTTCCTCTGCAAGCTTGAGTGCAGGCGCATTGTAGGCAGATGGGAGACTAAAATAAACCACCACCTGGGGTGGAAAGGACCTATGGATTTCACTGGGTGTAAACAGACAGACGGCAGCTCCACTTCACCCCCAGGTTGGCCAGTCCCAGTCTGTGCAGAGGGCGCCCACCAGATGTGCAAGCGAAACAGGCTGAAGCTACATCCCAGAGCACACGGAGCAGGCTGGCTAAACCCAGGGCAACAGCTGAACGTAGAGATGCTGTCTGTTTGTTGGGCAGACCACGCTGCAGCTCCTTGCCCAGCCATCACGTCCCTCATTCAGCACCATGGAGTTGTGGGTGCCAGTCTAGAGCATCAGGCGAGCACCTGCAACTCTATAGTGTGGAGATGGGGGTGCTTTGGCGGGCGGCCTGGGGAAACCACCAGTCAGTCTGTTGCAGACCCAGGCAGGGCTGGAAGTGGGCGGACATGGGGTGTGTGTGTGTGTGTGCGCCCCCAGAGCAGCTCTGGGGGTGGCCAGAATCCACGTACGCCTAAAAACACCCATTGTTCCATACCTGGCAGTGCAGTAAGAGCCAGATGCCACGTGGCCTCTGTCATTTGGGACATTAGAATTAGGGTTGACTTCTCTCTGGGTTTTGACTGACAGTGTTTGGTTTCTCTGGCTCAGCCAGGGGCACCCCTGGTAACCTGGGGAATTGGGGCTTCTGGAGGCATCTATGTCAGAAAGGGGGCGGACCATAAGGACTTCCCTGTTCCTATGGAATGTTGTGATATCACAATGCTCCATACGGGCAGGTTTATGTCAGAAAGTGAGTGTGACTGACAGCTCCTTTGCCCTGCCCCTTTTTGAATATGACCCCGCCCCCTGCAATGCTCTGTAAGGGGAGGGGGTTAAATCAGAAATTGATGTGATAGACCCTTCAGATCACCCCCCTCTACGATATGCTCCCATCCCCCTCCAAAATGGACCCAACCCTTCCAGGTTTCCCCTCAACAGGAGATGGCAACCCTCGTTAGCATCAGGTAATGAGAACAAATATACATTCACTGGAATGACAAATGGGTATTTTAGTCTGGAACTATCATCTGGATATGAGCTGGATCTCTTTGACTGTTTCCTTCCCTATGACATCCGAAGACACGTTCAGCTGTTGTCAGGAGGGGCGGGGTACAAATGCAAGAAATAAATAAAACTAAACCTTCTCCAGCCCTTCCTGGCCACCTTACCTGTGCAAAGTATTCCTCGGAGATGCGGCCTGCCCACTCGATGCACTGCTCCAGAGGCCGGCATGGGTTGGAAACGTCAGCACACTTTATCAACATACGTTTGATCAGAATGCGATTTTCAGGAGATGTGAGAACGTTCTTGATCGAATCTCCGTCACCATTGTTACTCTGCAACATTCCAAAATGGTAAACCAGGGGTCAACATTTCATCTGCATTGACCTTCACACATTTCCTGCTTCAGGAATAGTTTCCATTGAGTTGACTCAGGAGTGCCAGAGTCCTGCCTATGCCAAACTTCCAGCTTGTTAAGAGCACAAGATTGAGCTGTTTATGAGGCAAGGCAAAAGCACCTTTTCAGCTGAGTCCTGATTGAATAACTTTCCAGGGGATGACAATCAAGAATGGAGATAACTGAAAATTGATCTGGAAGGGCTTACCTCTTGAAGGCCACATTCCAACAAACAGATACTTCAATGTCATTAAGTCTTGCTTCATTTTAACTTCTGATTCGTTCACATGCACAGAGCCCTAGTTATTCAGTAGTAGGAAGAGAAATATGTACTCATGAAAAATCAGGAGTACCTAGTCCCCTTTGCTTCCACTTCAAAGCAACTGTAGTGTGAACACTTTACTTCAAAGTAAAAACATTGTTTATCATGCCCATTAGGGGGAGACTGCAAAGCAACTACTTCTGTTTGCAGCTGCAGTGTGAATGATACTGAAGTGGAGTAGTTACTTTGATTAAATTATATCACAGTAGTTACTTCGGTTTAACATTGTTGATTGGAAGATGCCCTTACCTGCGTAACCTGGGGACAAGGGTGCCTTCAATAATGTTTGGCTAATACATAACATCACCCATAGATTTTAAAATGTTGTGCAAAGAAAAGGGAAGGGACATTATCTTTCCTATAAAGATGACAGCAGGGTTTCTAGTTTTCTCTGCCAGTGAGTTTTTTTAGGTGGATGGAAATTTCCAGAAAAACAAATGTAATAATCAGGTTTTTCTGGGAAATTTCCACCTGCGAAAACTCACTGGCAGAGAAAACTCTAAGAACCCTTACTGAGGACAAATGATCTCTTTCATTGGACTAACGTCTGTCATTCTCTCACCAACAGAAGTTGGTCCAATAAAAGAGATTCACTGAACTACTTTGTCGCCAACTCTTACATTTGAGACCAACATGGCAGCCACCCCTTCTTTCTCTCTCGCTAGACTTATATAGACGAAGAATTCAAGGCACAGAAAGGTGAAGGGGCTTTCCCAAGGTTACACAGCAGAATGAGGAAGAGAATCCAGGCATCCCAAATCCTATCCATTAGGCCACCTTTTTGCTAATACTTTTGAATGTTGTCTTCATTTGATCGGCATTACTTCTCAAACCTGGAAATCATGATGGACAGTATGCATGAAGCAGCCACTTAAAAGGTTCCTTCTCTGACCTTGCCATACTTTGGGTCCAACCCAACTCAATGGGAAAGAGTTTGCTGGAAGTTGGATGAGCCTTTTGTGAAGAATGCAGATGCACAAGAGCCAGCTCCCGCGACCACTCATACAAAGAGGTACTGGCTAAGCGGAAATCCACACTCCATTGCACAAAAGTAAACAACACATTAGGGTCAGACTGAGCAGCTGAACTCTGCATTTCCACTTTTCTGATCTTTTTATGAGCACAACATTTCTAATGACAGGGGAGAAAGTTCCTCCTGCAGAGTCAAATTGTTAAGCCACAACAAAGCAAATTAGAAGCTGGCACATCAGTCAGTTGGGCATGCCAAATGCAGGCTCTCTGAAAAACCAGATTTTAAAACAAGCCCCCCCCCCCCCCCCCCCCCCCCCCCCCCCGCAACTACCATTTTAAAAGACACAGATCAAAGGGAACCTGTAACACCAATGACTTGGAAATACACATTCTCTGAGACCGGAGTTTTGCATTTTGTAATGAGAAGGCAAATGTCAGCATGCAACGCAAGTTCAAGGGGCACATTCCCATTTCTTCTTAGCAATCTATGGAACTTAACGGCGGAAAATGATCACAGGTTGCGATGCAGGCTGGACAAGAGGCAGAATGGGGTTACAATGGGACCAGGCCCCCAAACTCGGGAGGGGCGGGGGGGAGGGGAAGTCACCCCAAAACTACAAGAATGATATTTCTTAATATACATTAAAACACGATGAGTACAATAATAATGGCAAGTAATGTGTCTAAATAAAGACTCAATATGGTCTCCAGAAATTGATTTCAGTACATAGAATGCAGATGGGGGAAGGAGGATATGAGAGGTAGAGAGGCCAAAACTACCAAGATGCACCAAGTGGGTCCCAAAGTTTCTCTCAATGGGTCTGTTGTTGTCAAGTAAAAAGCAACAGAGGTTGCCTCAGCAGCAGGGGTGGGGTAGTTTGGTTTGTCCTTGGTTGTTCTGTTTTCTGAAATGATGTCCTGGGTCTCATTCTGCTGTGGCCCTATGGGAGCTGGGTCACTAAGGCCCAACCCCACCTCAGTCCCAGTACCTCATGAATAAAGCAGCATGGTCTGGAGCATACAACAGGATCAGCCAGGGAAAAGCACCGCTTGGCAGCTCATGGAGAGGCCCGTGGGGCATGGCTGAGGTGCAGGAGCACTGGGAGAAGGCTGCAAGGGGATGCGTTTGCCCCCACCCCCCGGCTCCTGCCCCTTTCGAGTGCTGTGACATCACGATGCTTTGAAAAGGGGTGTGGTTAAGTCAGAAAAGGGTGGGGACTAGGGTTGCCAGATATGCACAACAGGTTGCAGGGCCTGCATGGTGCCTAGGCAGCAACGCAGTCCCCTGCAACATGTATTTTCCCTAAGTGTTCTAGGAAAATTTGCATATCTGGCAACCCTAGTAGGGACCCCTTCACTCCACCAATTTCTGATGTGACCACACCCCTTCTCAGAGCATCACGACACTCGGAAAAGGGTGCAGCCACGTCAGAGAGGGGGCGGGCAAAGCCTCTGTCCCACCTGTTTCCTCCTCCTCACCCACTGTAAATCTGCCAGTGCTCTTGTTGAAGTGGGCCCAGGGCTGACCATGCCACAGGGCAACCGCCCTGGGTCCTACTCCTCTGGGGGAGGAGGGGCTTGCAGTGGCCCCAGATTTCACCAGGCAGGGTGCAGGGCCCCCACTCTCTCCCAGCAGGGCCCCAAACATGACCACTGCTAGAACACTGTAGAGGGGGCCTCCAAGGGGAGTAGATCCTTGGGGAAGGGGTGTGTGTGTCACCAGGGGGCCTGCATTTGTTCTTTGCCCTGGGCCCTATAAATTCTAAGGCTGGCTGAGTGGGCCCATCTTTCTAGGAGGGCTTCGGTGCCACTGTGCTCTACCTGGATCTGGGTGCTAGGCATGAAGCAGCATCAGGAGATGAGATCTGCTGTAGTTTACAAGGTGGCCAAGGCCTTGTTGTGGGTCCATCTTGACTATGTTGCTCAAGAGCAACAGATGGAGGTGACCTGGCACTTTCAGGGCCCCTGTTTCCCTCAGTGAGGGGTGAGGAGAAGGGAATTTTTCTCCCTCCTCCACTCCACACGCTCCTGTTCAATTGGTCAGTTTCCCAGAACCAATCATTGGCTAACCTGTTCGACCCACTGCCGAGGTCTCTGGTGATGACGGCTTGGGAACAGCTTCGGCGAAGAGCCATTCAGTCCCAGCGTCCTGCTGGGAGTGCAGAGGTGTCTCTGCACGTCAGATGTTGGCTTGCCGTCAGAAGCAGAGTGACATCACAAAGGGAAATGGGAGGATAAAGGAGACTGGATTTGGGATGAACTTTCTCAGCTTATAAAACAAAAGAAGAAAGGAAGCAAAGGGAGCAACTTCTCAGCATGGCTCGCTGAACAAACAGGCAGAAAAACAAAGCGAAAGTGGACATGTCCCATTTGGAACAAGCGGTCAACAGCTCTGCCTACACACGACAGTGGATCGGAGCAGGGATTCAAGGCTGTGCTAGGAAAAGCCCATCCCCCCCACTACCAGATAAAAGCCCTAGCACAATCGGCCACGGTACGGTTCTGCCAACAGCAAATACGGTACACTTGTATGAGCTTACCCACTCTAACATCGCAGCCATTTTTATAGGGATCTGCCGAGTGCAGGAACACACTGCTAAGGTGGGAGGAAACCATCTGATTTCTTATTAAGTGACGACATGGTAATCTTATATACGGGAAGAACATGCTGTAATTACTACAGTATTTTTGGAGGACAGGTTTTGTTCCCGAAATCAAAAGAGTTGCAAAAAATATAAACCTAGGTAGAAATGAGATTTTCTTTCACTCTAATCTTGGGAACCTGTCACATGTTACTTTCTCAGACAGACATTGATCCATGCCTGCCCTTTCTGTTCATGTGAATACATTTACACTGGATGGGATGGGCAGGTGTTTGATCTGTGTTTATCACTCACAGTCCAAACTGGGGTCATCGGCTACTTTATTCACAGACCGAACGTAATACGTGAATACAACAATTAGCCTTTGACCATATGGATGTAGTGAAAATATCGGCGGTGGGGGAAGCACTGTCTTCTGGTCAGGAGGAACGCACCCTGGGATATCATCTAGGGGTGCAAGTGGGAGAGGGGCTACAAGAATATTTACTTATCACACATTGGCTGTAGGATGAAATGCACGTGCAAACCGTGTGTTGCCACTGGACTTGCTGCATTGATCCTTGAAAATAACATAATGGGTAAAGCACCATGAGACGGTATCGGGATTTGGACAACCTTAGCTCAATTTGGGCACCACTGCAGCTTGTATGCCTGCCAGCCGCCAGGTGTTCATCCCACTCTGGGGCAGGGTGGGCAGCTGGGTGCTACGCCCTGCATCCTCCAAAAAAGTCTGGGGACTCAGTGCGTAGTAGCCTTACCCAAAGTGGGGCAAGGTTGCTCAAATCACAGGAATAAGCCACTGTTTGTGGGCCCAGTCCCCATCTGCCGTGGGGCTTTGAGCGGAGGGCGCTGTCGCTATTCCCACACGGCCACGTCATGGCTGGGGGCAGGGTATCCGGCAGCAGACTGCCTGGTTTCCCCACAGGGGGCAGACCATGAGCTCTGCTCTCCACGCTGCCCCCAAAGTATAGTGGCTGTGACTGCCTGCCCCGAATGCGCGGGGGATCGGTCTCACCTGGCTGGTGCAGCCGCTGCACTCAACATGGTAAAGTGCCGTTATTTAATCCTGCAGGGAATTAAAAGAGAGTAATGCTACCTCCCTCTTTATCTCTCACTCAACTCTGCTGAGACTGGGTCTCTCTGGCTGAGGCTGGCTACGTTCAGCTGTTAGCAGCTGTAAAGAGAGCGGCAAGAACTCTCTCGCTGGCCACAGAAAAGCCTGAAGCTGCTTCCCCAAAAGGGTTGCACTAACTCCCCAGTTAAAAAATTTTTAAAAAAAATAATTTATTTATTTATTTATTTATTTGCATGGGTGTAAAGCAAATAAAAGGTATACAATCATACAAAATGCAAAGAAAATAAACCTCTGACATAAATGAACGGAGCAATATTTTAAATAGAGTTAACTTGACATTATATTCAAATAGTCCCCAGTTAATTTGACCTGCAAGAGGCTTGCCCCTTACGGCACATTATTAAGAATTAGATCATCTCTTCACAACTTCTTCTAGATTTGCATTGGCTTTATAGAAGCATTTTAGTTAACACTGGTAGGTTCTTGTGATGTTCTATAGCTTAACACAGGGATGGGGAATCTTTTCCCCTCCAGCAATCACTTTAAACGTTTGTATAAACTCAAAGGTTGCATAGAGGTTGGGGAAGGGTGCTTAAGGGATGCATCCAAGAAGAGGGTCTATATCATGGATCTGTGCCCTTCTCCTTGTGTATGTCCATCTCTGCTCCCTTACCTTGAGCGCTCTGTTTCAGTGAGTGGTAACACAAGAGACATTGCCCCACATGTGCCCTGGAGCCACCTGATCATCTGAAGTGTGGCTGCCAGATGTTCACTCCAGGCCTGCCTCGCGGCAGCTCTGAATGGTGTCAAGGCAGGAAATATTGGGTATTTTTGAAAGTGATGGAGCCATGCTTTGATCCCTAGGCAGGAGTAGGCCTGGCTGCTGAACAAATGTGCCAGCGGTCGGGGCTGGGGAGTGGGTGGGAATGTGTGAAGATGGTCCACATGGCCCTGCCCCCTGCATTGCCCAGTGCGGCACGACCCCCTTCCTGACAGGCAGGTGCAGCAACCTATGAGGCTGCTGCGCCTGCCCAGAATAGTTCCGGCCACTGGCCGGAGTTAGGTAGAGTGAGCCATCAGATTTTTTATTTTTATTTTTTATTTATTTATAATGTATATCCTGCCCCTCCTGCCCTCAGGGCAGCCCGGGGCGGTGAACAACATTCAATAAAATATATAAAAACATTAAACAATTAAACAATTTAATATGTGGGGGGAAAACCCACCCCCTACCCCGCCCCTACCCCTCGCCAAAAGCCTGACGGAACAGCCAGGTCTTACATATACACCGAAACAGCAGGAGAGTGGGAGCCAACCGAGCCTCCTCAGGGAGCGAATTCCACAGCACAGGGGCGGCCACCGAAAAAGATCTAACATCGGTGGTCGCCCGGGGAACCTCCAAAAAGGCTCCCACGGACGATCTCAAGGGTCGCACGGGCACATGGGGAGTGAGGCGGTCCCACAGATAAGCAGGGCCCAGGCCGTGAAGAGCTTTAAAGGTTAAAACCAGCATCTTGAACCTGGCCCGGTACTTTATAGGCAGCCAGTGCAGAGCCCGGAGCACTGGTATCATGTGCTCCCTGCGACCCACCCCCGTAAGGAGACGGGCCACAGCATTCTGCACCAGCTGCAGCCTCCGGACCAGCTTCTCGGGCAGCCCCACGTAGAGCGCGTTGCAGTAATCCAGCCTTGAGGTGATGAAGGCATGGATGACAGTGGCGAGATCAGAGTCTGAGAGATACAGCCGAAGCCGCCGGACAAGATGTAACTGCTGAAACACACTCCCCGCGACGGTCGCAACCTGAGATTCCAGGCTGAGCCGCAAATCGAGGCGCACACCCAGACTCCAGATGTGATGGCCCGCTCTACCATGGTCTGGGGTAGGCTTCCCCGGACCGCGGCAGGGCTAACTCCAGGATGTGCGCTGACAGGTAGCCCAGTGCACAACCCAGAGTTAATCCTGCCACGGTCCGGGGTATGTTTGTTCCCGCCCGCAGCAAACATCTGGCGGGCGGGAACGAACGTGACACCACCATGGGTGGCCACACCAGGGTAAGCGTGGCCACCCGTGGTAGCGTCACTTCTGAAAACACCCATTGAGCACGCTGTGTGGGGCAACCTGGCCCAACCTGTACCCACGGGGCCACTACTACTGCTTATTATTTCTATGGCACTACTAGGCATTCGCAGCGCTTTACAGTCACAGATTTTCAGACAGGTCCCTTCCCAGTGGGCTTACAATCTAAGATGGACAAGGATGAGGGGAAAAGACAGACACAGACGTTACAGATGGGGAACCAGGGCTGAGAGTTTGTGACGTGTCAAAGGCCACCCAGCGAGTTCATAGTTAGGGCAGAAAAAGAGCAGGATTAAAGTCAGTGCGTGAGGGGTTGGGTGTTGCCTTTGATCTCCACTCCTCTCCATTCCCACTAGAAAAGGAGACCAGTCATAATGGAAAGGGGGGGTCACAGCCAGGGAGAAGCATTCCCTGGGCATGATCCCCCCTTTGCATTGGAGGCAGTGTTAGTGTGCCCCTTGCAGCTGACAGCTGTGGGGTGAAGGAGAGGAGTGTGAGCGATCACATGGACAGCAAAATCACTGGAGAGGCTGCCTAGCTGTCAGGTGCTCCTCCCTCCCACAAGGGGGCGTGTGCTAGCACCATTTGTGGCGGCTGGCAAAAGCCCATGAACTGCGGGCAGGGGCTGCCCATTTGAAGGATTCCCAATGCTGCCCATGGGGGTGGCATTGGCATGGAGATGCCACAGATCCAACACGGGCTCTGGTTACCTCCTTTTGTGTGTGTAGCTGGGTGAAGTACCAGATTCACGTCTCCTCAGACGACCTGCCACACTATAACCATTGCACCCACTATGGAACACAGAGCCCATGAACATGGCTTTATTAAGAAAGTTAGTCTGTACTTGTTACTAATGAAATACTTTTAAAAAACATTTTGGCTACTGCCGCATGTTTCTCTCCACCAAGGCAGATAGAGCAGAACTTCTAAAACCTCTGCTCAAGACTAACTCAGCTTTATTTCTCCCACCAAAATGATGCTCCACTGACAATGGCCATCATACCGCTAGCTGAAGCAGTTATTCTAACTAGCTTTATTGTGGTTTTTTTAAAGAATGATTTCCTAGCAGCCATTTTTTTAAGTCTACCCAGGGCTTCAGGTGATTGTTGATCATTTCCAGCACTATTTATAATTTCACCATTATATCAATTCCCATTTTTTTAATTCTGTGGAACACTCATGAATGTGGCTTGCTCATCAACACCAAGGGTACAATCCTCCATCCATGGAAGTCAATGGCTTGGCTTCCATTGACTTTAATGAAGGATGACTGTGCCATGTGCATGGAATTGCTTTAACTGAAAAGAAGGTACCACAGGTTCAGTGCAGAGTCTGCGTTCCACAGCAAAGTGCTTCATTCCACCTCTAGATAAGAGGAAAATTCAGTCGATTTCAGGCCAACTTGTAGTCTCTTTGCAGTGAAATTGTCTCAGACTGATGTGTCAATCAAAGAAATTTTAGAGCAAATTGGTAAGCTAAACAGTAACAAGTCACTATTACTAGATGGTATTAACTAAAGAGTTCTGAAGGAACTGAAATTTGAGATGGCTGTATTGCTAACTTTGGTATGTAACCTATCTTTAACTCAGCTTTTGTAGCAAAGAACTGGAAAGGAGCTAAAACAACACAATTATTTAGAAAAGGCTCCAGGGGTAATCCTTGAAACTACAGGCAACGATGAGCCTAACATCAGTGCCAGGCAAATTAGTAGCAACTGTAAAGAACAGAATTATTAGACATACAGGAAGAATCAACATAGCTTTTGTAAATGGAACTCATCACTCTACTAGAGGCTGCCAAGAAGCATGTGGATAAGGGTGATCCAGCCAATATAGGGTACTTGGATTTACAGAACATCTTTGACAAAGTTCCCCAGCAAGGGCTCTTAAGAAAACTAAGCAGTCAAGGGATAAGTGCAAGAGAATGAATCAGCAACTGGGTGAAAAACAGGGCACATAGTGCAGGAATCAATGGTCAAATTTCTAAGTCAAGAAAAATAAATAGCAGAGTATCATAAGGAGGTGTTTAGAGACCTGTGCTGCTTAACACAGAAAAGATATGGAAAATGTGGTGAATAGTGAGGTGACAACATTTGTAGACAACACAAAATTATTCGGTCTGCCTCCGGAAAGGTGCGGAACCCAGTTTGGTTGGTTTGTCCCCGGAGACTTATGGAACCAGAGAGGTTCTGGAACGTTCTCGAGGAGTTACCCTCTGATCTCAATGACCGTTCGCTCGATGACCTTGTGGCTCTCTGGAACACCTTGCTGACAAAGGATATTGACTGAATGGCTCCTAAACGTCCGTTCCCTGATTACCGACAACACAGGTCCCCCTGGTTTACAGAAAATCTGTGGCAGATGAAACGAGAAGGGCGGTGGTCAGAACTACGGTGGCACCAGGCGCATAGCGCCCATTGAGCAACCCTGGCTTTATGCCGTGGGCTGGCTGTCAAGTGCCAGGGGCTGCCGCCAAGCCTGGTTACATCCCCCCCCTTCCAGCTTCTTCTGGTAGGCCGCCCACTCCCGCCACTCTCTACTCTCCCTGGGTGGGCAGGCGCCTTAGGAAGCCTTGTGTGTTGCGCTGCTGCAGTCCAGCGGTCCCGCTGCCGGCCCTGCAGGTGAGGGCCTCCTAGATCAGCTGCTTAGTGCTTCTGGCTCCAGCCAGAAGCAGCTGAACTAGGCGGTCACTGACTGCCCCAGGAAATTCAGGGGGGGGAGGGGGAACGGGACCGCTGGACTGCAGCAGCGCAACAGGCAAGGCTTCCTAAGGTGGCTGCCCAGTCGCCCGGGGAGAGTAGAGAGCGGCGGGAGTGGGCAGCCCACCGGAAGCAGCCCCGCCGCAGTCAGCTGCCACCCAGCTCTCCTGAGCTGGCTGGGCATCCCACACCAGTGACACCACGGGTAGGTGAGGGGGGGAGCGGGAGGGGAGGGAGGGAGGGAGGGAGGGCTTGCTGGGGGGGGGCGCTGCCACTCTTCACAGTTGGGGGGGCAAGCATGAACAGTTCTATAGGACTGGGGGGCACAATGGTTATTGGGCGGGGCAGCTGATTATTGGGGGCACAAATGAACTGGTTATATGGATGGGGGGCAGTGTGAAGTTACATGGATGGGGGCAGTGTGACTTGATTATGGGGACACAAATGAACTGCTTATATGGGTGGAGGCAGCGTGAATTGTTTATGACGGCACAAATGACCTGGTTATATGGGTGGGGGCAGTGTGAATTGATTATGGGGGCACAAATGAACTGGTTATATATCTAGACAAATGCCTTTTTCCATGGCATAATGTGCTTAATATGGTTGCATTTTGGGATGTCCTGTGTGTTTGATTGTGGCTTGGCCATTTGGAATTTAGTGCCCTGCACGCACGCTTTATTACTTGCTTTCTGCTTGTGGAATGCTTGTAGTTGGAATTGTGGGAAACACCCAGTTGTAAACCATCACTGAGGGTGCAGTGAGCACAGACAGCCTCCATTTTGTGGAAGGGTAAAAGTGCCTTTAAAGTTAATTCACATGTATGCAAGCTGGGCAACGCCCCCAGGCCCTCCCGGCCCGGGCAACACCCCTAGGCCCGCCAGCAGCTTCGCCATCGGCGGGAGATGAAGTAAATGGGGGGCATCTTGACATCTTGGCCAGGGTCCCATTCCACCCTAGCTACACCTGAGTGGCACTGCTGTCATGCTGAAACCGACCAATTGCAACATAGAGTTAGTTTACGAGCCTAAGCCGTGGCAGTGCAGGCAGCAAAGAATAGGTTCTTTGATGCTTTCATAGCGTTCATAAAGTCGTGTCCAGCTGAGCTTTTCCAGGTGGTGAGGGGCTGGTCAGTCTGGCCTCTGTCCCCCTGGAACTGGAATCTTCCAGTACTCGCTATGACACTTTTGTCAACTATTTTGTGCACAAAATCGCTTGAATTCACCACGACTTCAATGACATGTTTATAGCAATGGGAGAACCAGAGGTGACGGAAGCCCTGCCTTGTCCTGTTTTATGGGATCAGTTTCAGTGGGTGTCGCCAGCTGATGCGAAGAATGTCCTTGGGGCGGTTAGAACCACTTGTTGTACCCATGCCCGTCCTGGCTGGTTAAGGCCAACCAGGAGACATTGGGGCTACTACCCTTAGGGAGGGCAGAGTGCTGAGCTGCCTCAAGGAGGCGGTGGTGCAGCCTCTTCTCAAGAAACCATCATTAGACATTGACGCCCTGGCCAGTTACCGGCCAGTCTCTAACCGTCCCTTTTTAGGGAAGGTTATTGAGCGGGTGGTGCCTCGGCAGTTTCAGGGGCATATGGACGGTATCAGTTTTCTGGATCCCTCACAGTCCAGCTTTTGGCCAGGTTTTGGCATGGAGACTGTGCATGTGGCCTTGGTTCATGGCCTTCACCATGAGTTGGACCAGGATTGGTCGACCCTATTGATCCTATTAGCTCTCTCAGCTGCATTTGATACTGTTGACCACGAGATGTTGGTGACTTGCTTGTGGGACCGAGCCGGGGTGGGCAGGACTGTTCTCGAATGGCTCTGTTCCTTCCTGGCTGGAAGAACTCAACATGTGGTGCTGGGTGACTGTTTATCATCTCCCTGGGACCTCACATGTGGAGTCTTGAAAGGTTCTATCTTGTCCTCTCTCCTGTTCAACGTGTACATGCAGCCTTTGGGCGAGGTTGTCAGAGGATTTGGTGTGTGGTGTCATCAGTATGCTGATGTCACCCAAATTTATCTATCTTTTTCAACTGACCTAGGCCCGGCAGTTTCGGTGCTTATCTGGTGTTTGGCGTCTGTGGAGGACTGGATGCGGGTGAGCCGCCTGAAGCTGAATCCCGACAAGACAGAGGTGATGCTGGGGGGGGGGGGGGGGGGGGGGGGGGGGGGGGGGGGGGGGGGGGGGCTGAGGGAGTGGTGGCACCCATTATTGATGGGGTCTGCCCTCCGTTGGTCCCTCAGGTTCAGTGTTTGGGGGTGCTCCTTGACTTGCAGCTCTTCCTGGATGTCCAGGTGGTGGCTGTAGTGAAGGGTGAATTCCACCAATTACATCTGGTGTGACAGCTTTAGCCATATGTCTCAAACACCATCTGTTTTCATCATCTCAAGACTGGACTACTGCAACACGCTCTATGTGGGGCTACCCATGGTGACGCTCCAGAGACTGCAGCTGGTGCAGAATGCAGCGGCCCATCTCCTCACAGGGACTGGTTGCCGTGAGCACATTACATTGGTGCTCCGTTCTCTGCACTGGTTGCCTATGGTCTTCCAGGCCCGATTCAAGGTGTTGGTTTTGACCTATAAAGCCCTAAATGGCTTGGGCCTCACCTACCTGCAGGATTACCTCACCCCCCGGGTCCTGGATCGACCCCTGCGGTCGGATGGGGGTACCTGCCTTTTGAGTATCCCGTGTGGTGACGATTACTTCACTGAGCAGACTTCGTACAGAGCAAATGCTCTCTGCTATTACAGCAGGCAGAAGATTGGGACTACTTAAGAGAATTAAGATGGGGTAAAAACTGTAGCCAGAAAAACACATGTGACAGTGGCCCACTATGGCGTGCTTTGAACCGGATATCACCTGAGCATGTGGGCAGGTGCTGCCAATGTTGGCCTGGGATTGTCCCGGGCCATGTCAATGGCTAGCCTGGGCTCTGATCTTGGAAAACCTCCAAGGTCACAGCCCAGGCTAAGGCCCGTCTGACCAGGCCAAAGTGAGCCACAGTGAGTTATCACGTCTGTTCCTGGGCCAGCATACTGGCCCAGGTTGGGGTCACCATGGCTGGCTGTAATTGGCCACTATGGCTGCCCATCATGGCAGGGGGCAGGGCACAGCGTGCGGGCTGGGCCAGCTGGCTGCAGGTTTGTGTTTCTCCCCACCCTCCCGAAGCCGTGTGGGTGGCAGAATGGTGGGCATGTTTGTTTGGCATCCCAGCCCAGCACCCTTATGGTTTTCCTCCCTAGGCTGGGTCAGGCCGCTGACACACTGCTGTTATGTGTGTCCAGGTAAATCAGGTGCTGGGGAGGATTTGGTCCACTATATAATGTTGAGATTTTGTTTGAACTTGGAAAAACTTAGATAGTTGTTCCAACAGAAAGACTCTGACATCATTATCAAAATTGCAGTTCCCATATTTATTTATTTATTTATTTATAAAAAATTTATCCCGCCCCTCCTGCCACGCAGCTCGGGGCGGCTTCCAAGTTTTTATAAAATACAATAAAAACAATTTAAAACAACCATAAATATTATAAAAATAATTAATACAGGGCAGACTAAAAACCAAAATTAGGTGGGGGAACTAAAACCCCACCCTACTCGCCCTCCCTCCCAAAGGCCTGGGCGAACAGCCAGGTCTTACAGTTTCGCCGGAATATTAGTAGGCTAGGGGCCAGGCGAGCTTCCTCCGGAAGGAAGTTCCACAGCCGTGGTCCCACTACTGAGAATGCCCTCTCCATCGTGGCCCCCCGCTTAACATGGGAGACCTCCAGGAAGGCACCCCCGGCAGACTACAGGAGCCGCTCTGGGGCGCGGAGGGCGAGGCGGTCCCTAAGGTATGAGGGGCCGAGACCATGTAGGGCTTTATAAACCATCACCAGCACCTTGAACTTGGCTCGGCACGCTATCGGCAGCCAGTGCAGAGCTCGGAGCACCGGTGTAATATGCTCCCGGCGGCCCGTCCCCGTAAGAAGACGAGCCGCCGCATTCTGCACCAGCTGCAGCCTCCGAACCAAGAACAAGGGAAGCCCCACGTAGAGCGCGTTGCAGTAGTCGAGCCTCGAGGTGACGAAGGCATGGATGAGGGAGGCCAGGTCCGGGCCGGAGACAAACGGACGCAGCCTACGTACTAGATATAGCTGGCGGAAGGCAGCCTTAGCGACTGCCTCCACCTGCCGCTCCAGACGCAGATCTGCGTCCAATATCACCCCCAGACTCCGAACCTGCAGAGCTACAGGAGGGCGAACCCCCCCAACCAGGGGGGCCACCACCCCCTTCGCTCTCCCCACCAACATCACCTCCGTCTTGTCGGGGTTAAGCTTCAGTCTGCTCAGCCGCATCCACTCCGCCACGGCCTCCAAACATTGGGAAAGCAACGAGATAGCAGGGTCTGGGTCAGTAGAAAAAGAGAGGTACAGCTGAGTATCATCAGCATACTGGTGACATCGCACCCCGAACCTTCTCACAACCTCCCCCAAGGGCTGCATATAGATGTTAAACAACAGCGGAGACAAGATCGAACCCTGCGGAACGCCACACGGTAAAGCGCGGGGGCACGATGTTTCCTCCCCCAACACTACCCGTTGGCTCCTCCCCGAGAGGAATGAGCAGAACCATTCAAGAACGGTCCCGCCCAGACCCCCCAGGTCACGCAGTCGTCTCAGCAGCAGCCCATGGTCCATGGTGTCAAAAGCGGCCGAGAGATCTAGCAGGATGAGAAATGTTGAACATCCTGTGTCCATCTCCCGGCGGAGGTCGTCTACCAAGGCCACCAACGCCGTCTCAGTGCCATAGCCGGGGCGGAACCCAGACTGAAAAGGGTCTAGGAAGCCGATACTATCCAGATGCACCTGGAACTGGAGCGCCACTGCCCGCTCAATAACCTTCCCTAAAAAGGGAAGGTTAGAGACAGGGCGGTAGCTGGCAAGCGCATCCACGTCCAAAGATGTTTTTTTCAACAGGGGGCGCACCACAGCCTCTTTAAGGCAGGGCGACAACCTCCCCTGTCGAAAGGACGCGTTCACTACCCCCGCCAGCACCGTCCCCAACATCTCCCTGGAAGCTTTTACCAACCAGGACGGGCATGGATCAAGTTCACAACACGTGGCCCTCACAGACCCCAGGACCTCCACCGCATCGGCCGGCATCACTTCCTGAAATTCTCCCCACGAAGCTGGACCGGACGGGACCTCCGCCCCCCCGTGCTCTTCACCTACTGCCATCAATCCAGCATCAAAGTCGGTCTGAATATAGAGCCGAATTGGTGAGAAGAGATTATCCGTTGATAGCAGTTATGTCTTCATGATTTTATATTATTTTATTTATTTATTATCTATCATGTTTTGTATTGTTTTATAGCCATGGTGAAAGCTAATGCTAATGTAAATAAATAAACTTTGAACTGCAGTGGATTGAACGGATGTTTTCAGCAAACCATCTACAATGATCCCATGATCTTTTTCCTGAGTTGCAACTGCAAGTTTAGAACCCAGTCTTATGTATGTGTAATTAGGATATCCCCCCACCACTAGGGTCTTTTATTACTGTGTGCTATCAGCATTTATTTTATTTATTTATATAAATTTTTTATCCCCTGGGGTAGCGAACAACAAGATAAAAGAATAAAACAATAAAACAATTTAAAAAGTTAAAAATTTCTAATACGCAGGGAGAAAAAAACAACCCCCCACCCAGCCTACACCTGGAGGAACAGCCAGGTCTTATATAAACATCGAAATAACAGGAGAGTGGGGGCCAACCGAGCCTCCTCCAGGAGCGAATTCCACAGCACAGGGGCAGCCACCGAAAAAGATCTAACCTCGGTGGCCACCCGCCTCGCCCGAGGAACCTCCAAAAAGGCTCCCCTGGACGATCTCAAAGGGCGCACAGGCACATGGGGAGTGAGGCGGTCCTGCAGATAAGCGGGGCCCAGACTGTGAAGGGCTTTCAAGGTTAAAACCAGCACCTTGAACTCAGCCCGGTGCTTTATAGGAAGCCAGTGCAGAGCCCAGAGCACAGGTGTCATGTGCTCCCTGAGACCCACCCCTGTAAGGAGACGGGCTGCAGCATTCTGCACCAGCTGCAGCCTCCAGACCAACTTCTCGGGCAACCCCATGTAGAGCACGTTGCAATAATCCAACCTTGAGGTGATGTACACATGGATGACAGTGGCGAGGTCAGAGTCTGAGAGATATGGCCGAAGCTGCCGGACAAGATGTAACTGCCGAAACGCACTCCCCGCCACAGCCACAACCTGAGATTCCAAGCTCAGCCATGAATCGAGGAGCACACCCAGACTCTGCACTTGAGAGACCATGGGAGGGCGAACCCCAACAAGAGGAGATTCAACCACCCCCAGGCCCCCCAAGTCCTCACCCACCAACATCACCTCCATCTTGTCAGGATTCAATTGCAGATGGCTCAAATTCATCCAAGCCCCCATAGCTGACAGGCACTGGGAAAATAAGGAGACTGTATGGCCTGGATCGATGGAAAAAGAGAGGTAGAGCTGAGTGTCATCAGCATACTGATAACATTGCATGCCCTGAAACCCTTGCATGATCTCCCCTAACGGCTGCATATAGATGTTAAACAAGAGGCGGGACAAAATGGCACCCTGTGGGACTCCACACGTGAGGTCCCAGGGGGAAGACGTACACTCCCCCAAGATCACCCGGTGAGTTCTCCGGCCAGGAATGAACGAAACCAGTCCAAGACCGTTCCGTCAATCCGGGCACGGTCCCGCAGGCAAGTCACCAACACCTCATGGTTGACTGTGTCGAATGCAGCCAAAAGGTCTAGCAGGACCACTAAAGTCTGACAACCCTGATCCAATGTCAGACGGAGATCGTCAACCAAGGCTACCAATGCAGTCTCTGTACCATTCCCAAGCTGAAAACCAGACTGAAAGGGGTCAAGGACACCGGTGCAGTCCAGATGTTCCTGGAGCTGCCGTGCCACAGCCTGTTCAATAACCTTCCCTAAAAAGGGGAGATTAGAGACCGGTCGATAACTGACAGGAGCATCAGCATAAAGAGATGGTTTCTTAAGCAGGGGCCTAACCACAGCCTCTTTCAGGCAATCAGGCACCCTGCCCTCCCGAAGCAAGGCACTAACCACCCCAGCCAGCAACGGCCGTAACGTCTCCTGGCTGGCTTTCACCAACCAGGACGGGCATGGATCTTGTTCACAAGTAGTGGCACGAACAGATCCCAACAAGGACTCCACATCGGCAGGCGACACCATCTGAAACCGATCGCACAAAACAGGACAGGACGGGGCATCCATAGCCCCAAGATGATCCTCTGCAATAACTGTGGTACCGAAATCGTGGCACATGCAAGTGATCTTATCTACAAAGTACTCAATAAACCGGTCACAGCGGTCACTGGATTGCTCCAGGTCCAGGAGGAGGCAGGCAGGACTGACCAAGCCTTTCACTACCCGGAAAAGCTCTGCTGGATGTGACTTTGCAGATTCAATGAGGGCAGCAAAGAACTGCTTCTTTGCTGCCTGCACTGCCACAGCATAGGCCTTTAAACTGCTCTTAATCTGCGATCGATCATACTCGTTGCAAGTCCGGCGCCACCATCGCTCTAACTGCCTACTCTCCCGCTTCAAACACCACAGGCCCTCAGTAAACCAAGGAGACCTGAGGGAGACTCAAGAGGGAAACAGATGCCTGGGAGCCACTCTGTCAATGGTCTCAGTCAACAAGGTGTTCCAGAAGGCTACGAGATCATCGACAGAGCGGGTGTCAAGGTCCAGGGGAAACTCCCCCAGGACATTCCAGAACTGATCCGGGTCCATAAGTCTCTGGGGGCGGACCGATCTAATAGGTCCTGCACCCTGTTGGGAACTGACATGCACCAGGATGCATGCCTTAAGGAGGTAATGGTCAGACCATGACAAAGGCTCCACCCCCCTAACGCCTACTAACTGACCTCCCGCCTCAAGGCTGGTGCAGAAAACCAAATCCAGTGTATGTCCCTCCTCATGTGTGGGACCACAGATGACTTGGGACAGGCCCATGGTTGTCATGGAGGCCATGAACTCATGCCTCGCCCCTCCAAAATCGGTGTCAACGTGGATGTTAAAATCCCCCAGGACCACTAATCTAGGGGTCCGGAGGATCACGTCTGACACCAGATCAGCAGGAGCATGTAGGGATGCCACTGGGCAGTTGGGTGCACGGTACACCAGCAGCACCCCTAATCTGTCCTCGGCCAAATCCAACACAAGATGAATACACTCAACACTTGGTGGAGCCTGCACCAGATACCTCCTAAGAGACAATGCATCATTGATAACAATGGCTACACCGCCCCCCCGCCCCCTGCCCCATCCCAGGCTGATGCTGCACAGAGAACCCAGCTGGAACAAGATCGGCCAGAATAGGGCCCGATTCATTGTCCAACCAGGTCTCTGTAATACATGAGGTCGGCGTCCCACTCCGGGATTAACTCCCAGATGGTAGATGACTTATTGACAACCGACCTCGCGTTCAGCAGCACCAAACCAAGGTCTGGGGCCTCCTGAGCCTCGACCCACATTGAACTTCATCTGCCATTTTGTTGCTTGGTCACCTAGTTCTGCAAAATCAGTCATTGTCATTAACATAGGAACCCAAATCACAGCAAGTTAGAGTAAAAAGATAAACAAGGGGAAAGTAGAGATTTTGAACGATCTTTATCTTTGAGATAGCATATTTTAGGAAATCTGGATGGTGAATAAGTTAACATCCTGAACCAGTAACTTAACACTCTAATATTTATGGTTGTCAACAGTGGGGCCAATCCCATGCTCTGCACACCCCGTGCACATCTCTCTCTCTCATTTCTATTGAGAGCACATTGTGCCGTGCAGAACCCACGCAGATCCCAATTAGAATTGCGGCCAATGCCTCCATACCAGTCTCCAATCTTAGAATCACTGCCAGCATAGAAGAAGGCGAACCCAATATGTATTGTAGGAATATCAACATTCCCTGTGTGACCCGATTTCTGCTTCGTATAAGATTTGAGATGCACTTTTGGCCCGAAAAGTCCTCAAGACTGCAGATACTGACTTCTTTGTAAAAACATCATGAAAGCATTTGATAGCCAGGGCAGACTGAGTGACTTTAGTTTTGAGATATTTAAAATGACCTATCCAGAACGAAGAGGGAGACATAATAAGTCCCAGGTTGGTATTTATAATCTTTAGCCGCCTCCAATCTATGAGAATCTACACGCCAAGGAAATCATTTAGAGAAATTACTCCAGTAAGCAATTTTGATTTTAGAATAATTTATATGCAGTTTGTTTTGGGTGCTTTACTGGGCAAACTTAGTAATAGCTCTTTGCAAACCAACAGGCATCCTTGAAACTATCATGGCATCATCAGCATACATCAATATATAAATATGATTATTCAAAAGTTTTGGAGGATGAAAATCTAAATTGGTCACATCATATTGTTTACATAAAGACTGAATAAACGAGGAGCTAAAATACAATCCTGATGAACTCCCTTAGTGGTAGAAAATGTCAAAGTCAATTTGCCCTGTAATCCATATCTTACTTGAGTCCAGGTATTCTCATGCTAGGCTATAAGGAGTTTCAAAATGATAAGATCAATACCTAACTCAACTAACTTATTTCAAAGCACTGTCCTATCAACAGAAGAATCAAATGTAGCACACATATCTATAAGTGAAGCAAAAACCATAGACTTATATACATGTGTATATTATGCTTCAGATATTGTAGTGCAAATAAATGTTCTGGAGTGGAATAACCTGCACGAAAGCCAGCCTGTTCTTCACACAACAATTCATTTTCTATAATCAATGTTAGAAGATGCGTTAGTAGATGTCTTTCAAACAACTTAGCAGAGATGTTAATTAAGCTGATAGTTTGATACGAATCAGGTATGTCTCTAGAGCCATTTATTGTAAAGCGGTATAATCGTAGACACTTTCTAGGAAGAAGGCATCTGAAATGAACTAATAATACTAATTAAACCAGGCTACTAACACAGGGACCCACTAATCCAAAAATGACTGGAAGGCCACTGCAGGAATACCATCTGGACCAGATGGTTTACTCTCTCGTTGTAGATTAATGAAATAAATGATTGGTTCTTCCATAATGAAGTAACAAGGATTAACATGAAGCTGGTTAAGGTCCACGATCTCAGAAGTAAAAACACAAGTATTGTTGGTAGCAAATTGCTTAGCAAAATATTCAACCCATACTGCTGAAGGAATATTAGCTTCAACATTAACATTACAATTTGCAGTCCGCTTGGACTCTAAAGCCCAGAACACTTTACTATCTTTAGTCTTAATGGCATGATTAAGTTTAATCTACTGCTGCTCTTGATAGTGTTGTTTCTTCCTAGGCAGTAATAATTTATATCCTTGTCTGAATAAATGAAAATCCTTCTCAGAAGACATATTGGTAACTCTCAAGTCTTTGCTCTTTTTATTAAGCATAATTTTCTTTTCAAAACATTCTTTATCAAACGAAGGGGCATTGTTAATCTCTTGATGATGTTTTTTCCGTTAATCTTGCCTGCAGTCATCAAACGGATTCAACAGGTCTATATGTGCTGACACAACTTGCCAAAATCACCTCCGCTGAATCCAAATTTACTACTAAATCTCGCAAACTCCTACGGTCATCTTCTAATAATTTATTTTCTACTGCAGTGGCAACCTTATAATCCCATTTAAGTCTCTTTTTATTAATAATCAAAGGCTCCACGTTATCTAACAAATCTACTTGACACACGTGCTGTGTTACTGCATAGACCTGTATTTCTCTCTTTAAACCCTATATTCATCTGGAGACATAAAGGAAGATGATCACTTTCTGAGTGAATGAAAACCTCATAATCGCAAACAGCAGGCCATAAGACTGACTCAATCAAGAAATAAATCAATTATTCTAGACCTCTGGGTAGAAAAAAAAGTTACTGAATCTGAACTTGTACTCGAAAAAGATCGATTAACTGTCCATAAATTCAACGTTGTCAATACAAGGTATAGTTTGTTACCAAACTTGTTAATACCCTTATCCCTGAAGTGGGGAATAGGAATGCTCCAAATCGTTGATAATTTCATAATCTTCCTCAATCCAGGCCAAACCTCCTATCCTAGCATTGAAATCGCTGGCAGTCAGTAACCTATCAGATGTTAAATCAATTTTAAGTGTCTCTAAATAAATTATAAACGTTTCCCATATATCGGGATCCTGGGATTTAGAAGAGAATGGTGGAATATATACATTGACAATAATCTAGGAATTACTACACTGGGGTGACAGTCCGATAGACAGCTTTCTTATACAGTAAGTGGTCAACTTGTAGGTGTAAATCAGACCACCAATGCAAGGAGACCCCCCACGAGACCTTCCACCTAGTGTAGATGAAGTAGCAACTAAGTAGTAAGAAAAAAAAATCCTTTAAAAAAAAAAAAAGGTTCTAAACAGTAAACACCAGGTTTCTTGTAACAAAACAACACTGTATTATCTACTGAGAAAAGAGATAAAAGAGTAAAATCAGTGTCACGAATTTTACTCTTTATTCCTGCTATATTCCATGACAGAAATAAAAGTGACCGAGAAGTCTTGATCACCTTTGAGACATTGGTTATTTGAGCCTTCCTCATCAGTTTAATTCCCAATGGAGTATAGGAAATACCACCATTGCTGGGAGGTGGACGCCCATAATTCTGGCCAGTGGGCATTAGAAAAGGAAACATAACTAGACTTCATAGATAACAATTCCTTATCCCTGTAACTGACCTCAGAGTCAGGGTTTTTCCTTCAGTTCCTATTAAGAAGTCTGTTCCCAAAGAAATAAACCTCTCTTAAGTCGTCATCAGTAATAACGCTAGGATCAGCAGTCCATACACGGATAAAATCCTCCAGTGGACTAATCATCTTCTGAATATCCTTCTGAGAACTCATCTGATAGGGTAAAAGCAAATGAGATGGTGGCCTGCTGTGGCCCATGTTTTCATGCTTTGGCCCGTGAGCCACTGGCACATCTGTTGAGGCCCAGGGCTTGCCAGATATTCACCTCAGATTGCTCTGAAGCGCGTTGAAGGCTATCCCAGGCTGTGATCTTGGAGATGTCTGGGATCACAACCCAGGCTAAACTGCCATAAGGCAGTAACTCCACCCCTTCAGGCCAAAGCAGGCCACATCGGGGCTGCATATTTGTTTCCGGGTCTGCCATGACAGGCAGCCATGGCTAGCCATCACTGGGTGCAGTGTGGGGGTGGGGGTGGCCAGCCACACGTTCTCCATTCTCCCCGTCCTTTGGCTGTGCAGCCGGCGGCCCAGTGGGGTGCATGTTAGCTCTGCATCTCGATCCGGGCTGGACTTTGTCCACTGCAGCTGCCTGACCTGGGTCAGGTTGGATGGCGGGCGGCCAGCTGGCCATCACATTTGTTTTTACCCATAGTCACTGAAGCCAGATATTCAGAAGATGATTAGTTGATGAATCCTTTCTAATAGATTGCCTGCAAGATCTATTTAATTCTGGCCCAGATTTTAGAAGGTCATTCAAATGTAACCTTTCCCTAATTTTAGAAAGATGTTAATCTCTAAATTCTAGTAATTTATTCATACTCCATAATTTCCATAATGTCCATTCATCTTTAATCACTACTACAACCTGATTCATTGTCCTAGCTGCAAAAGGTCTATAGGCTTTATTAATTTGGTCTCTGTGTAAAGAAAAGAAAACGGCTCTTTCTAGTAGCGTGTGTATATATATTTATCTTCATATTTCTTTCTAGGCATGTTATAAAATATCAAAACAACTTTCCAAACAAAATTTCTGGCATGATTAACATGAGATGGAGCAGAGTTCTTCGAAGCTCGATCATGGGGATAATTATCCAGAGGCTGGCTGCTCTTTCTTAAATTCTCATACCCTGCCCTCCCCCCCACAATCATTGGGAACGATGGTATTTACATCCTGGGGAATAACCATAGCTCTTTGGCTCACCTCTCGAGAATTTTCACAGAGAAAAATGTTCTTAACAATATTCTTAGTAGATGATTCCACAAGTTCCTTGGAGGAGGAGACAGAAAAGTTTTTGGTGTCTTGACTAAATTGCCATAAGGCAGCAAGTATGATTTTAAACTCAACGAAAGAGGATTTAATTTCAGAAATATCATGTCTAAGTAAGTCTAATGAACCTTTAATACACAGGTAGTGCTGGCACTGGGCTTGAGAATGAAAAGCTGATTGAGAAGGAACCGTCCAAGATGGTTTAATAATCAGATTAGAAGGTTTGTAGTGGGGAGATATAATGTGAGTGGCCTCATCGTTTACAAATCATTCAAACAAGGGACTGGAATAAACTGAGGAATCCAAAACCATGTTAGGTCCATACATATAAGAATTAGCTGTCAAAGGACCAGGCCTATTATGCAAAGATTGGAGCAAATCAACTGAAGTGCCCACAGGGGAGGACTCACTTTGGGTTTCAGGAATGCAAACTGCTGGGGTACTAAAAATTAGGGCTGCTCCGAATAATAATAAAACAAATTCTAAGTGTTCTCCAAGGAGTGGTTCAAGTGTTCGGGCTACTCCTCGGACACTTGGTGAATACTCAGCTGAGTTCCAAGGCTGGGGGGGGGGGGGGCAGGGGGGGGTGTAATTAATATTTATTTATTTACCATTTTTCTACCCCGCCCCCTCCTCCTCACAGAGCAGCTCGGGGCGGCTTACAAAATGCATAAATAAAAACATAGTAAAAACACACACATAAATACTGTTAAAACATTAAAATGCTAAAAATAAACTGAAAGGGCAGAACTCCCCCTCCCCACCTTGCTAGCTGGGGGAGGCTAGCAAGGGAGTTAGGAGGAGTGACTGCTTACGGGGGAGTGGAAGACCTAGCGGGGGGCGGAGTCAGGATTGTTTACTTACCTTCCAGAGGGGTCCCACGCTGATGTGTGGCCATTTCCTTGCTGGTAAGGTTGAAAATAAAACAACAACAACAACCAAGCATGCTTAAAAGAGCCTCAATGACCCTTTCTGAACATGCTCAGCCTTTTTTAAAGATGGCACTGGCCTGATAATGCTGCCAACGCCATCTTTGAAAAGGGCCAAGCGTGCTCAGAAAGGGTCATTCAGGCCCTTCTGAGCATGCTCAGTGGTTTGTTTTTAAAAAATTTTCAAGCTTATCAACCAGGAAGAGGCCACGCATCAGCGCGGGACCCCTCCAGAAGGTAAGTAAACCACCCTGACCCCCCTGGTAGGCCCCCTATACCCACTAAGCACCCCACCTCGTACTCCCCGCTAGGCTCCCACCCTCCCTTTCCTGGTCCCCGCTGGCCTATTCCCTAAACACTCCCCGCACGGCTTTTCTCTGAATGTGGGGCTCAGGAGATGCTTTTAAGCGCCTCATTTAAAAGCGGCCTCAGATGCCAGCTCTGGGCAGATCCGGAACCAGGAAGTCTTGGAACAAGCTGCAGCCTCCTGCATTCTCTCACATCTGAGTTATGGTTATCTATTCCATGGGGAAAACCCTTCCAGGGTTAGGAGAGAAATTAAGGCACATACAAATTCTGACAAACACTTAGAAGTATGGAAATTGTAAGTTAAGGTGCAAGCCTGAACGTCGGTGCACTATGTAAGCAGTAAACGCACTGTACACTGACAGATCTTGTGCTTGCTTACAAGTTAGCCACCATGCACCCACACTTTGCCTTAGTCTTTCAGGTCTCCTCTGCAAGTTAGGCAAACACTGAAGGTGGGGACAAGAGAGGGTGACCTGCACCTTAACTTCCATGCAGTATGGGAGCATTGAAGACATTGTACACTGTCAGATATTGTACTTGCTTAGCAGTTAGATACCATGCACCCATACTTTGCCTTTGACTTTCAGGTTGCAGAAACACTGAAGGTGGGGACAGGAGAAGGTGGCATGTGCTGTGTGAAACTTAAGTTTCAGGCCATATAAGCACTGTAGACATGTGACAGAAGTGGTGGGAAATGGGGTTAAGGGGTTACAAGGGCTGGAGGGGGATGGGCAATGGGTTGATACTGGGCTTGAGGGGGAGGGGTAATAGGGTTCATGGGGTGACATTTTGGCTGGTGGGGAGAGGGAAGGGCAGTGAAGTAGGATGGGGGAAGGGCAGTGAAGTACATGTGATGATACTGGAACTGGAGGAAATGGGGAAATACGGTTGCAGGAGGAAGGTCAATGGGGATTTCAGAGTTTGAGGATACTGCGCAGGGGGTAGGGATCAATTATCCCAGGGATCATTACATGATTGTTAGTAAATGTGCTTGTTGGTAGGATTTAATTCTTCAGTACTGCAACTGCAACTGAATCAGCTGGCTAGTAAAATTGCTGGAAGCCTCAAGTGTGTGTCAGCGTAGAGGTTTTTCCTGCTGTGATGGCATGGAAGTTAAGGTGCAGGTCATCTTCTCTTGTCCCCATCTTCAGTGTTTGCCTAACCTGCAGAAGGAGAGGATTGGGCAAAGTGAAAGACTAAGGCAAAGTGTGGGTGCATGGTGGCTAACTTGTAAGCAAGCACAATATCTGCCAGTATACAGTGTGTTTACTGCTTACATAGTGCACAGAAGTTGAGGCATGCGTCTTAACTTACAATTTCCATGCTTTTAAGAGCTTGTCAGAATTTGTATGAACCTTCATTACTCTCCTAACCCTGAAAGGGTTTTTTTCCATGGAATTTCAATGGGTTTTTTAAAAAAAATTCAATGCAATGCTGACAATGCTTTTACTGCTGCATTATAATGCCATGTTCCTGTTTCAATGAGCATGACATTTCATAGTTGATAGCATTTCACATTCAAATCCCAAACTCTGGAAGCACCATGGTCCCAGCTTTCACAGGCCCACCCCTTTAACTCTTTCCTGTTGAACGCTGCTCTCCCTATTAGGTGAGGTAAGAGAAAAAGGGGACAGGACCCCAAAGGAAGTAGTCCCCTGGGGGCAGAGAGTCACAGGTGGGTAGAGGGGCCTGCAACACTTGTCGTGAGGCTACGAGGACTGGCCTCCCTGTGGGGTCTCCTCTGGTGGCGAAGCCCAGTCCATGGTCCCTACTGGCCCTGTTTAAGACTGGCTCTGCATTTTACTCTGACCGGTGCAGCCTCCATCATCCAACAAGCAACAGAGATCCTTGACACATGATTTCGATCAATTAGAGGCTTTAACCAGACACTGTCTCACTCAAGATCTGTCACAAGAGTCCCTTAGAAACCTAACATACCAGAATAAGGCTGCCAGCTCCTCTCTCAGGCTGCAGGATCAGGCTCTCCTTGCCCAGGTCAGGAATCCAGCTATGGCTCTTCCCAACCTAGGTGGCTCCTGTCAAGTCCTGATGGGGCAGGGCCAGGCTTCTGCTAAGGCACTCTGGCCTGGTCCCCTAATCAACTTGCTCCAAAGTGTGCCCTCCTAACACAGGGCTCTGAGGTGAGGTCCCAATTGGGTTATCTATACTCTTATAAGATGGTTACTAGATGCAGAGTCTTGTGGCCTCAGTCACACATGCCACAAACGGCCACCAAATGGCCAGAGTCTTCTTCAAAGCAGCTTTCAAGTTGTGCCTCTCCTGGCTAGGCACAATCCCCTCCCGGAACCAGTTTGCTGTGCGGCAGTGCCCTCCCTGGCTCTTGCCTCCCCAGCGGACACCAATCCATTGCAGTGGTGAAAAAGGCAAATGGGATGTTAGGATCTAGAAGGTAAGGGCTTAAACATAATACAGAAAATATTCTAATGCCACTATACAAATTCATGGTGTGACCTATCTTGAATATTGCTTACCGTCCAACATTTTCGGCATCCAGAGTGACAAGCCCTGCCCCCTCAGCAAATAAGCTCCATCCCTTCATGCACTTCCACTCTCTCACACCCCTCCCACCTTTCCAAATGCATAAAGATGGAAAGACGCTCTCCTGTTCCTTCTCATTCCATCATCTCCTCATTGCTTTCTCAAATGCTTTTCCTGGGAGGCAACCTTCCAGGAAAGTGGTGCCTGAGACTTGAATACTGGTCTTTTTGTCTCTCTCTCTCCTAAAAGGGGGACTTTGATCCCCTGAAAGAGGAACAGTGGGATTCAGCACCCAAAGAGGGACTGTCTCTCCTAAACAGGTGCTGTTGGGAGGTGTTATATTGTGTCACCCCATCTCAAAAGGATATAGTAGACCTGGAAAAGGTATAGAGAAATGCATCAAAATGATTAGGGATATGGCAAAGCTTGCATACAATGGGTATTTTCAGACGTTACGAGATCACGCTCAACCACAGTGAATTCCCCGTGGGTAAGCATGATCCCATAACATCTGGTCAGTGTTACACCAGATGATCACCCCCGTGAATCACCCCGGAGGAGGAACGGAAGCATGGTAAATCTGATTCCCCCCCGTGATCCATGGGGGTGACCACCTGGCATAACACTGACCAGACGTGACTTTGACATGCTCAACCACAGGGAATTGTTGGCCGTGACGTGTTGGCCCCGGCGGGGAATCTGCAGGGTGTTTCCGTGATGGGGCGAATTGAGCCCCGTCACGTCTGAGAGACTTAAAGATTAAGGCTTTTCATGGCAGAAAGGAGACAACTGAGGGTATTTTCAGACGTTACGAGATCACAGTCAACCACAGTGAACCACGGTCAATCCCGCAGCAGGGCCAAAGCGCCCTGAACGTCTGTTTTGCGGGCGCCAGATGTTCACCACAGTCAATCCCCACCAGGGATCAAAAATAACCACGCTTCCAGAGCTCCATCCCGGACCATCTCCGAAAGCATGGTCAAAGCGATTCCCAACGGGAACCCCAAAAAAGTAAGGACTGAATGGCAACCACCGGCCGGAATCAAGCACCATGATTCCCAGCCGGGGACAAAGCACGCAGCGTCGCTCCCAGGCAACGAGCAACAACACAGGCCGGGGGACGGGGGGGAGATTTAAAGGGCACACAGCAGCAGGGGGACGTGGCAGGATGGAGTGAGGCGGAAGGGAGAGGAGAGCGGAGGGCGAGAGAGCAAGGCAGGAGGAGGAGGAGGAGGTGGAGGAGGCGGAGCAGGCGGAGGAAGCGGTGGTCGTGCTGCACATGGAGGGACAGCAGCAGCAGCTGGGACGAGCCACCCCGGCGCCTTCCGGGTACTTTGACCACGACCTGGGATCGGCGTAACGTCTGTTGCGCTGCCCCGGGCCGTGGTCTGCCGGTCCGATTCCCTGCCGTGGTCCCGCTCCTGTTACGTCTGTTCAGGGCCTCTCTTGTCCACAGGGGGTGGGGGGTGGTTAGCCGGTTTGTCACCGCTGGGAATCCACTGTGGTGAATCGGGCGCCCATAATGTCTGAAATCACCCTGAGTGGGCTATGACAGAGGTACTAAGATTGCAAGTATTGTGGAGAAAGTGAATGGAAACCTGTTACTTATCATGTCTAATAATATAAGAATTAAGGGTAAGTATTTATTAATGTTGGCCACATGGCCTTAACATAACATGTTTAAAGTTAAAATGACGTATCACTAAAATTACATAAGCTGTGCAAAAATAACTATCTTAGTTAAATAATAACTAATAAACCATAATGATTCAGCCAACAAATCCCGTACATGAGGTACATATCCTGCTAAGAACATAACTCCATCATATAAAATCATTAGGGTAATATCATGGAAGGGGAGGAGACCATCCTTTCTAATACTTCATTTACAACCAATTCCATATTATTACTGGCTTGGGACTTACGGAGATTATCCACTGTACTTGCATTCATAGCCACCTGTTTGGAGTGGGCCGGTACCTTATCCCCTAGCAGATAAATCAGTTGTTGAATTTTGGGGTAACTACGGTCCCAGCCAATGTTGGCCTGGAGGTAAGAACGCTGCTTATCATATAACGGAAAGAATTAAGGGACACCCAATGAAATCAACAGGCTGCAGGTTGAATACAAACAAAAGGAAGTACTTTTTTCACATAATGACTATTGATCTGTGGAACTCATTGCCAAGGGGTGCTGACATGCTGTGAAGAAAGTACAACTGGGCCAAAAATATGATTCGACAGATTCACTAAGCACAGGCTATTGGCCGAGATGGACACGGGGTTTGGCATCATGCTTAGGGCATCCCTAAATTTCTGACTACCTAAGGCTGGGAGGGAATGACAGAAGATGGATCATTGCCATGTTGCTTGTACACTGCCTCTGAAATATTTGGCAATGGCCACTGTTGGAGAAGGACACTACCTAGATGGACCCGTGCGGCAGTTCTCACGTTATTAAGCCCAAATGGAATGCTAGTCACTCTGGACTATGACAAAGGGTTTGCAGCAGGGTAGGATACTTGTAATCTGTGAAATCAGCCGTCTTATCTTTCAGAGGTTGCTACGTGTCCCTCAAATGTTAGGAGCCAGACTTTGTTCCTGTCCTGCATTAGAGTTGTCTCATTTTTAACGAAGAAATCTGTTCCTGATGGCCACTGAATCTGGTACACTGATGAGTCTCAAACATACCATTGGATTATATGACCGCCACATTGCAATATTGAACACATTCATTCTGCTCCCACCCTACAACCGTCACATCCTCCCTGAAAACCTATGTTTTCTGTCAGGCGTAGGTTGCTGATGCTACCATTACTGTCCTTTCACTCAGGGGGAATGATATTAGCACCCTGCACTTAAGATACTATACGGGTAACTAAGTGAAGTGTATCGGTGACTTCACAACTTTGTGAAGGTCTTCCTGTCTCTCCCTATATTCCTTCTCAGTTGTCTCCCCTCCTTTGTCTTTTCTAGACTGCAAAGCCCTTGGGGCAGGGACCTGTCCCTAATGACAGTGCTAGGTCCAGGGACCCATCTCTACTTAATAATTGTACAATAGTACATTGCTAGCACTATACAATAATAATAATAATAATAATAATAAATAAAATAGCTGAATTAGTTCTGCTAATTCCCAAGTTGACAATGACCATAAACTTCACACAAGCAACCAAGAAGCAAACCTGCCTCTGAATTTCTAGTTCTATCAGTTGCAAAGGAGCACAGGCCCCTGTGTTAGAGTCCTGCTCAGGCCAGAAATTTGAAATTGAGCACAAGCCAAGCCAGACAGTACTGGGCCTAAGCCTATGCTTGATTTGTCCATATGGCCCCACCCCCCAGTGAGCACCATGACGACACAGCATTCCGTGGGAAGCGGGGCCACATCAGAAAAGGAGTAGGGAAATGCCTTGGCCCTTCCCTTTCCCAACATGGCCATGGCGATTTCTGAGGGGCTATGCTAAAAAGGGGCGGGGCTAATTCATCCCCTGCCTCCTTTCTGATGTGGTCTCATCCGCCACGGAGCATGTGACGCCATGACACTCCATTAGGGTGAGGTCTCCCGTCCCACAGCTGGTGAAACTAGCCTGACCTGAAGAGGCTTGGGCCAAAAGTGCGCCCAATGGGTTTGGTGGCAGGCCTCCACCTTGTGTATTTCACTCTACTTTGTGTTGTGAGTCACCAGGGCCGCCTTTGCCTCATTTGTTAACTGGAAGAATAATTCATTGCTTCACTTACCCCCGTTTCTTCTAGCGCTGCCAAGGGTTTATTAATGCTGTTGACAAATTTGTTGACATGCTCAAAGTGCTTGGTCATTTCTGTTGCGAGGACCATGTCAATAATGGCTTGACGGAGGGTGCGATATTCATTCCTGTTTAAAAGAGGGAAATTAGATGCATCAGCTGCTTCAGGAAAGACATCTGGCTCAGGCTAAATCTTTCTGGGGAAAAAAAAAAGACTACTAGAGACTATTTATTAATGCTGGCTGCTAGCGAGAACTTACAGGGGATGGCGGAGCCAGAGAGAGAGAGTGCATGGGCAAGTGAGCCTACAGAAACCAGTTCCGTGTGCACTGAATGATACCCTATGAGAAAATCTGTGCCACCAGGAGCGAGAGATTTTTTTTACTTTATTACAGTTTGAGCGAGATGGTGGTGGTGAGATCCAAGAACCAGATACTGGCTGTGTGCACAAAATATGTGTACAACACACACACTCAGTGTGCAACGCGCGCGCAAAGTGTTCACACCATGTGCACACCGTGTATGTGCACACACTTTGGACTGGAGCCAGGGGTGGATTCAGGAGTAGAGCTGACTGAGAATCCCTTTTGATCCCAGAACTGCTGCCCCTTTCCAAACTGGCAATGACGCTGCTGGCGCTATTTTGGAAAAGGGCCGTGCACGCACAGAATGGCCCCGGTGGCCATTTTGTGCATGTGCAGTTCTCGTTCTTTTTTCCCCTCGTGTTTCTCGACAAGAATGCAGTCGAGATGCTGCTGATTCTCAGCTTGTTCTTGTTTGTCTGAATGAACTGAGAACCGTGATTTTCATCGAGAAACACAAGAATCTATTCTCCCTTAGTATCTTTCACTTTCATTATTTGCCCTGTTTTCAGATCTGTAGGCCAGAGTGACCGGAATGTCAACACCCACACTTTCCACTCACCTCTCCATGTTTTTAAATATATTGCATTTATCATCCCGCGTGGTGAGCTGGAAAGCCAGCGCAGCATGGTGGCTCTCCAGCACCGCCGTGTCATTGTACAAGATCGCTAGCTCGCTTCCTGCATTACACAGGAAGGAGTTTGTTCTTCCTGGGTGATCCACGTCATGGACAGTGGCAGCAATGAGAGCAGCAACTTCATCAATGGGATCCAAAGTTTGCTGAAAGAGAGACGAGATGGATGTTAGAAAGAGGTTGACAGCCCTGACAGTTGCTCAGGGACAAAAGCTGAGCTTACAGTTAGTGCTGGGATGAATATTCACTGTGAACACTGCATACTTCAAATTTATCTGCTGTAAATTGGGTCCGGCAAAGTGCATGCAAACACTATTTGTGCCTTCTTCGACTGAGTATTTGTTTTGATTTTTTGGGGTCTCTCCCCTGCAGTTTTTCAGGTCATTTCCCCCCCGGTCATTTGGCTATCCGTCCAAAGAACCCATCAAAACAGGGGTTTTAATGAATATACAAATATTTGTTTCAGTGCCAATACGCATTCAGATATTAGGAGCGCTATCCTAAAATGCAGAAAATATTCACAAATATATAACATGCTGATTGTTTCAATGCTTACATAGAGTTAGCTACTCTGCCAAGAATGGGGTAAAATTTATTACACACTTTCAAGGAATTTTGCATGACCTTTTCTTTTTTCTTTTGTCCTAATCTTGCTTACTTCTGGCAGTCTGCATCAAGCATAATAGAGCAGGGTTGGGGAACCCTTTCCCTCTGGTGGGTCACTTTGAAGATCATGGGCTGATAGGAGTCAGGGATAGGGGTGCTTAAAGATGGGGGAAGAAAGGGGAGAGTTCAGATCGTGGATCTGTACCATGGATCCATCCCGTTCTTGAGTGCGTGCCCCCCTCTACACTCCCTTCCCCCGAACTCGCTATTTCAGTGCTTGAGGGTTGGAATTAGGCCCTTGGGCCAGATCCAAGAACTGAAGAGGGGCCAAGAACACAGTCACAAGCCATATTTGGCCCCCAGGCCATAGGTCCCCCACCCCTGTAATAACACAGTAATTTTTGCCTTCTCTTTATGCAGAAGCCACTTGTGCTCTCAAAAAAAGGGAGCCCATTTTGGCTTGAAAACAGGCACCGTACTGTTTTGAGAGCTGCATAGTTTTTTTTACAGAAAACAGGCCCATTTTTGTTAGAAGATCTGATTCCTGTCCCAGACCATTTTTACAGAGCTACTAAAGACTGTAAAGTAGTTGGGCATTTGGCTCTGACTATCACAGTCAGTTGGGTAGTTGGGTGCCAGCACTAACCAAGAGTTATAGTTAATATGAATTCTATGAGGAACTCAGAGTCATTGAAAATACAATAGAAACATCCTCATCCAGACTTCTCTAATCCCTGGCTGCCTTCCCATGCTACTTGGCCTGGCGAAACTCCCAGTGCAGAATCTAACGGCTGGGAATCTTCCGCTTATCTCCGAATGTGGGGGTACGGCATTTTCTCTTACGAATGACAGGGCTCAAAATCCAGCCCTGTCATTTGTAAGAGAAAATGCCGCATCACCTGGCTGATGACGTTTTTACCCCCGTGTTCACGTTCAGAGATATGCCCGATTCCCAGCCGTGAGATTCCATGTCGGGAGTTTCACTCGGCCAGGTAACGTGGGCAATTACCCTTTATCCTTGCTTATCCCGGACATGTCTTATGTCCTCTACATATCTCACACATACTGTACTGCTGCTAGAGGAAACCCCTCTTTATCCACATATGTCTTGAATCTGGATGAAAGACATGCCCAAATAAAGGGGTTTCTGTTGTAGTAGATTCCAGCGCCTTCACTCCTGCTGAATAGTATCGCACTCCATGATCACGTTGGGTTTTTGCTATGTCACACTCAAGGTTTTCTACATGTCATGAGATGCTTTAATAAAAGATTCATATTAAATAGCAACAACAAACCCTACTTCTGATATACAGCTTGCTATCTATAGCTAGGATTAGCACCTCCTTATGGGCTTTCCTCTAGAACAGGGGTATGAAACCTCAGGCCCAGAGACCAAATGTGACCGATGGCTCATTTTTATTTGGCCCCTTTCCAGTTCCTGGATCTGACCCCTGGATGCAGTTCCTACTCCCAAGCACTAAAAGACTGAGCTCGGAATAAGGGAGCAGAGATGCGGGCATGAACACAAAGATAGGGGACAGACCCATGACCCTCCTCTTCCTAAGTGCACCCATTAAGCACCCCTGCTCCCAAATTCGATGTGGCCCTCAGAGCTTGAACTAATTTTCAATGTGGTCCCTGAGGGGGAAAAGGTTTGAAAAGCTGAAGCCCAAGACTTTCAGAGCCTAAATCTATATCCTGATTCCTGAGTCCAGATCCTTAATCTGTGCCACTGATCTGCCTCCTATCCTTGTGTGCATGGCCTCATCTCTCCTGCCTTTCCCTGAACTCACGATGGGTGTTTAAACAAGCAAGACTTGAGAGGGGGCAGGAGTCTGTGGTCACTGGGTGGCACAGCTGCGGAGCAGCCACGCTGCCGCACGTGGAGTGAGTGGGGAGGGATTCTAACGGGTGGCTTCTAGGGTGGTCCCTGTGGCTCTGTGGGCAGCCTTCACGCGCTTCCACTACCATGGTCTTGGACTAGCCTTGCAAACAACTAATATGGGCAGCCATTCCTCCTCCCCCGGCAACTCCCCCACAACTGCTCACCCTCTGCCATGACACACATCCGCGGACACAATGGAAACATCAACCCGCAGCAGCCAGTAACCCCTTCCTGCCCATGACCGGGGGAGCCACTGCAGCTGCTGGCAGTCCCGGGCTACAACGGAGACGCATACTCGGGCGGGGGACGACATACAGGAAGCTTCTGTCCTCCATGACATTGGCTCTTCTCTAGTGCGTCACGAGGGGGGGTTGTTGTGCTTTGAGCCAATGCAGTGTTGTATTGGCACGCGTGTCCTTTAAGAGCTCACGGCAGGGCTGTGGGTGGGACCAGGAAGGCAGCTGACCGCAGACCTGTCTACTGGCATAGGTAGGCACCCCAGTTCATACAGGCAGGGGATGCTGCTGGGCACCTGTCCTCATGCACTTTTTTGGCTTGCCGTGCACGGCGCATTCCCGATTTTTGGCAGTGCCCTGTGAGTGACCGTGAGTGGGTGCTGCATGGCTCACAGGTTCACGCACCACCTTGAAATGAGCATGCAATTGGATGCATGGTTAATGGTGGCCATGCATGTAGTAAATCATTTTATTCACTTGGTCATAGCCATAGCATATACACATAACAAACAACAAAAAAAGAAATACATCTCATATACATTAATTTATAAATTAAAATGGAAAAAAGAAAAATCTCAATCCCAAGGTGACTCAGCTATCACCCTGCTTATCCCAAGGGAAAAGTATCTCAGGGAATTTTCTATCAGTATCATTACAAGTAACTCAAACTGGTATTTAAGCATGATATAAAGCATACTTTGTCACAGAGTTACTTAAATCAATTATAACAATAGCCCACTACAATTCATAGATCATCCAATCCTCAGAATAATGTATTTACATCCCAATCTCACTAGCTTTGTCCAAGGACCCTTCCCTTCATATAATAGGGGAGATCTCCCTTCATCACTTATAAATCCCTCATAACTCCACTCCAGTGTACCATGTCAACCAGTTACACTTTCCCCTCCTGTTCCTTCCAATGTCAAAAATTGCTCAAATCTCGTTCTCCTAATGATAGCTTGTGTTAAATACTTAGCTACAGCAGGTATGTATTCCCTCATATTTAATGCATGCCACACTAAGTATATCGCAGTTCTTCCCGGTTGCTTTTCAATCAATTCAGACAGATATTCTGTCCTTAAGTCTCTGTACATCTGGCATTCAAAAAGAACATGATATGTAGTCTCAACACTAGCCTGGTCAAAGGGGCACATTCTTTCACTATAACTCACCCCTTGGATCCTACCTTGTAGTACTCTTGTAGGGAGGGCATTAAATCTAGCACACATTACAAGATACCTCCCCCTCGCTGTCAGGGTGTCTTCCAAATAGGGAGCCATTCCTCCCATCTTTGGGATGTATTTTAAGTATTCTTTAAGATGTCGCGTATCAGTAACTGCGGCTATATCCTTTTGTCGGGCTAAATCCTTTAGCCTTGTCAGTATCGTATTCCTTAAATGCCCCATTTCTTTCCCTTCCAGGTATTCCCTGGAGAACCCCATTTTCATCAAGTAGGTAGAGATTGAAGCTTCCCATGAATTCTGAAACTTGTCAGCAGAGTAATATACAATTAAACCTTTCTGGGCACTATTGTGGACTTTTAACCACATCTTGAGTGTCATCATCCATCCCACCTGCTCCCAACCAGGTGGCCATGCATGATAGCGACTCATTATAAACACCCTATTTCAGTGCTCGAGGGAAGAAACTGGATCTTGAGGGCAGATCCAGGAACTGGAAAGGGAATAACAGCTAGCTGCCGACCGCATTTGGCCCCGGGCTTGAGGTTCCCAACCCCTGTTTTAAAGGAACTAATTCTGATTGTAGAAGCTCACGAGATCACCCACATTTATTAAGCTTTGCTCCTTAAAATGTGACAGTAAATTTCAGGTTCATCAAAAACAAGAAAGTTTATATACAGTAAATTGTGAGTCTTTCTTTGGAGTGAGCTCAGTCTTTCAGTGCTTTGCAGGGGGCGGGGGGTAAGAACTGGATCCAGAGGTCAGATCCAGGAACTGGAAAGGGGCCAAATAAAAATTAGCCGTGGCCCCAGTCTGGGCCTGAGATTCCTCACCTCGGTTGTAAAGGATCACATGAGCCGCTAAATGCAAAAGTTTAAAATCGAAGTGAAGAAGTTCAAGTGCAAGGGTGATACCAAATGAGAAAATAGCCACACACAAATGGGTGGCTTTTGGTCTATTAGGTGGATACGGAGCGGGAACACGGGTTCCTGATCCATGTCCCCCATATGGCGTCAACCTCAAAATTGAGGAGGATACTGTGTGGGCTAAAGCATATTCCAGCCATTGAATCTGGGTTTGCTGTGGGAGAGCGCAGCACTGTGCTCCCAAGCTGCAACCCTCCTGCCACAGCACTTCCTGGCTTAAAAATGACCAGCACAGGTGTCTGTTTCAAGTCAGGAAACCACATCCCCATTTGACACTGACGGGGGTGGGAGAATCCTTGCCAGGGAGCCCTGCACTGCTCTCCCCAGCAAGAATCCACCATCCTCCCCCATTCAAGCTGGGCGCAGGCTCGAAATAGACCAGCACACGAACGTAGCTGGTGATGGTCCCCTTTATGCTGGGCTCTTTCCTGGAAGGAGCCCAGCGGGAATGTCACCAGACAGGGCCCCACATGTGAACAACACTCACCTGCATCCATCTATTAGGTACAAACACCTATCAGATGTGGGTGTAAGGCCCCCAGGTCTTGAACCGCCAGCTCTAGGAATTTGGAGTGCTGGCCCCACTGCCCAAGGCTGTCCTTGGTCTTGTCTTGCCTCCCTACCTCTCCTGTATCCGCTTAGTGCTTGTCATGCCAGGCCATGCCCATTCCCAGCTGTTTCCCATCTGCTCCAGGTCTGCCTCCCAATTTCCTGTTTGGGTACCAGCTAGTATATAGGGCATAGAGGTGCCAGGAGGTAGTTGGGTGGAGCAACTCTCCTCACTTGCTTACTCTACCTTTGGCCTTGCTCCCATCTTGTGCCTCCTTCCCAGGCACCTCCTTTCATGATTCCTGTCTCCCTACCCCTAGCCCCTCTGGTTCTTATTTTATTTATTTATTTAACAAAATTTATACCCCGCTCTTCCCGCCACAGGCAGCCCAGAGCGGCCAACAACAATAAAAATACAAATATAATATAAAACAATTTTAAACACTTTAAAACATAATAATCATAACAGAGAGAAAAAACCCCACTCCACCCACCCCAATCCCCACCCACCAATCGCTTTCCCCCTCGCCAAATGCCTAAACGAACACAGTGGAGAAGAACTGGCCGTCTCTCAGATACATGGGGTCCTACATTTCCTACAGAAGGCCGGGAGGTCCAGGGCCAGATGGGCCCCCACCGGGAGGGAATTCCAAAGGCACGGTGCGGCCATCGAGAACACCTTCTCCATAGGCCCACCCACACCTTAGATGTGTATAAGAGACAGCCTATAAAGCTCTTCACAACCTTGCTCCCCCCTACCTCTCTGCGCTAATTTCCCTCCGTACACCAGTCTGTGAACTCCGCTCCTCCTCTGTCCCTTCTCTCACCCTCCCCTGCCTCCCCTGCTCCCCATACCGCCTTTGTCCCTTCTCCCTAGATGCCCCCGACACCTGGAACTCCTCCTTGCCCACATCCACCTGGCCCCCTCCCTTTGTACTTTCAAATCCCTCCTCAAGACCCACCTCTTCTGCTCTGCCTTCCCTGACTCCTCACTCTCCTCACCTAACTCCTGCTGATACCCTCCGTTCACTACAATCTGTTACCTGAGGTCTGTGTACTCATCCTCACCACACAGATCAGCCAGCCATCATTCTCGATGTAACCAAGCCAAGCGCATGCACCTGGGACCTTGCATCTTCGTGAATGTTACACTCCTTGTCTCTCCCTCTGTTCCCCTTTCTTCGTCCTCTCCCCCACCCCCACCCCTCGTCTCGGATCGTAAGTCCTAGGGCACAGACCGCGTCTATTCCATTACTTTGTAAAGCACCAGGTACATTGCTTGTGCTATATAAATGTCTGCTAATAATAATAATTAATAATAATATTTTAAATGGCATGTGTTGGGACCTATGGCTTAACCTGTTTAACTGTATAACCAAATCTGCACTGTAACAATAAACGTTTTAACGACGTCGCACTGTATTTTTCTAATACTGCTTAAGAAAATGGTCCATATTATTAAAGCATTTCCGAGTCCAACAGCAGCACTTTTTCTTGTGTTGAATAGCATCTTCTTCAGCATGTAGCTGTCCCACTGATATTTATAGAACTAGCCAAGTAGCAAGGGGATTCACGCAATGTGAACATGCCTGGCAGAATCTGCACTAGGCTTGAACTAGAGTTAACAACGCCGGCAGTATTTCAAATGTTTAGCACAGTGGGTCCCAAACTTCTTTCAATCAAAGGGCCATTGTCAGCCATACAAATTTCTCATTGACACCATGTATCTGCGGGAAGTGGCTGCATCTCAGTACTTGCTCACTGCACGTGTGCATTACAGTCATCTCCTAGCAAGGACTGTCCACCCCACCCTGCCATAAAATGGTTGCTCCACCACCAAGACTGAAGCCTGCTTTGATATAGCCAGTTCTCTATGGACCAGAGTGCCTGCAGAATTATAATCAGGGAGGATGGGATCATGTTGCAAAGAGGATCTTCTATTCATTTTCTCACATGGCCCTGCCCGCTGAGTAGCAATGAGATGTCACAATGCTCCCAAATTGGTGGGGCTATGGGTGTTTTTAGACGTGACGGCACTGAGCACCGTCATGCTTTAATTCTGCCTGGAGTGAGGGCCCTCACTCCAGGCAGGATTTGGCCCAGCTGCCGAACAAATATGATGGTGGCCAGGCTGGGAGTGGACACAGAGAGAGCAGGGTGATGCACGGGCATGCGTCTGCACGGCTCCACCCCCACGCTGCTTAGAGAAGCCCGCCCCCTCCCTGATGTGTGGCCACAGTGGCCTATGAGGCCGCCATGGCTGCCCGGAAGCACCGCAGACCTGGACCAGGGTAAATGGGAGCAGGCCATCAAACCAATGGTTTGCTTTACCCCAGTCTGGCATCTGTTGCACAGGCTGTGGCAGTAGTTAGTCTGGGCTGTTCCTTGGGGATGGTCCTGTGGAAGGCTAAGTGCCGCCATGGCTTGGGCCAACATCTGGCGGCCGCTGTTTGAGATGTGACGGCAGCACGGATTTCCGTGTGGCAAAGCGTGGAAATCCATGCTGTCGTCACATCTGAAAACAGCCTATGTCAAAACCTGGGCAGGCAAGCCCTTTGGCCACACCCCTTTCATCATAATGCCATGATGCTCCATTAGGGGCAGGGCCAGGCGAAGTCCATGAGGCAAGTTCCCCCTCCCCTTGCATCTCCCTGCCAACGCCCATGCTCACGGACCAGGTGCAAACCACCCAACAGCCCGTACTTAGGAGGGACAATTCCTCCTTGTGTGCTGAACCCCAGTCCCTTTTTCAAGGGGTCAAAGGATTCAAGCCTCAAGTGCCTCTTTCCTGGTTGCCTCCCAGGAAAAGTGCTTGAGATGATGGAATGATAGGAGAGTAACCGGAATGCTAAGCAGGAGAGCTTCTGTCCCTCTTTGTGCATTTGCAACGTTGGGGAGTTGTGTGTGCCAGTAAGTGTGTGAGGGGTGGAGCTTATTAGCCCAAAAGGTGGAGCTTATTAGCCAAAAGGGTGGGGCTTGTCCCTCCTTAGCCACCCAAAATGTTGGGAGATATGCAGGTGCTTATCATTTTCCTTGGTCTGACAAATGACCAGTGGTCTGCAGACCAAAATTTGGAAACCACTTTCTTGGATAATATAGGAAGTATCTAGAACTTTGACTCCCCAGCATCTGTTAATTGTGTTTCCTTTCCCAAATGAATAATAATAGTTTTTTCCCTCCATTAAAAAAAATGGGGGGTGGCCTCATTCTTCTTTCATGCTTAAAACCTTGCAAATCGCATCTCTTTCTCTGAGATGTTCATGGGAAAGTGACCAAGTGCCCTGCAGCTTGAAGGTGTCCAACCTCCAGCAACATTCTCTCTCTTTCCTTTGGCAAACAGTCTCCGAGATTCAGCCTCTGGGAGAAGGTTAATGAGCCACAGATCTAGGTTATTAGACACACACGCACACTGCTTTTAATGAGAGGCTAGGAACTTGTTTACAGTCTCTGTCATGGATGATGTCACTTTCCAGCCTGGTGGCCACCAGCAGCAATAGGTTTGGATATGTAAATAGTTTCTAAAGCCCTTTCAGAATGCAAAGTGCTTCACGATCCTTTTCTAGGTTCATCCTCGCAGCAATTCTGTGAGGTAGGTCATTATTATTCCAATTTTAAAGTTGGAGAACGGAGGCTGAGCGATAGCAACTTGCCCTAGGCCACCTACTGAGTTTGTGATCAAGATGGGATTGGATCCCTGGTCTCCCAGGTGCAAGTCTACCTTAGCTACTAGGCCACACTGGCTCAGACAAGTTAATTCAAGTTAAATAAATAAATGGCCCAAAATAAAATAAACAAATGGCTCAAAGCTATGGCTAAGGTGCACACAATGCCTCTCAGGAGTAAGTAATGGTAACTTCAGTTCACTATTATACTCCTTACTTATAGTAGCCTGAAGTACTTATAGTAGCCTGAAGGTTCCTCTAATTTGCACCTCCAACCATGAGGACCCAATGAGCTGATATGGCAGAAAGATGCACAGCATCTTGACCATGCCGGTTGTTTTCTTCATTATTGCACTTTCTCCCCTGGCAGTTATGAAGCTAACCTGGCTCTATTGTCCCATATAGCAGGGTGGTCCTTCACTGAAGTGTCATGTTGTCTTACCGGCCACTTTCCTCTTGCGGCATCATGCAAGATGGCCAAAGTTACAGCCCAAGAAAGGCTGAGAGCAGACGTGCTTTACACATATTTTGGGGCGTGTGTGTGTGTGTGTGTGTTAATGCAGTAGAAGGGGAAGATTTATTTAGCCAATCACTCACATTTGGAGTCAGGAAGGAATTTTCTCCCAGGTCAGACTAGCTGGTAACGCTGGGATTTTTTTTTTTGGTATTCCCTTGCAGGATGGAGCTTGAGTCACTCGCTTGAGTCATCTGGATCTGTCTTATTAACTTGCTTCCTGTCATTTCAGGCACGGACACACCCTGGTCACCTCTGCTCTCATCTTGTGGATGATGTTAAGCTGAATATAAGGGTGAGGGGCATCTGGGACGTGAGTGGACATGGGGGTTTGGGGTGTAGGGATAAAATCAGCGGCAGCAGATTTGGAGTACAGAGGGGAAAAAAAGGGGTAAGCCTGAGGGCACGAGAGTGAGTGCAGCGGTGGTGCGCCCCCTAGGTCATCAGGGGCAATGCCCCTCCTGGCCCCAGGACTCCCCCGGGCCCTGATGTGGTGCTGGCCAGCCTGGCAGCAGCTCTGTTTGTTTTTAAAAAATTAATTGTGCGTGTGCACACAATCGGCGACAATGTTTGGAGCCATCTCGAAGAACCTTGTTTTAGAGACACTGACCTTCTTGGCAATAAGGTTAGTGCCTCTAAAACAAGGTTCTTTGAGATGGCTCCGAACATTCTTACTGCTTGTGTGCGCGCCTGCACGCACGCAAGTGGTGAGAATCACCCTCCCCAAGGCTTCCTTAGGACACATGACCTAAGGAAGCCTCGGTGGACAAAAGTGCTGCGTTTCTACCCTTTATGCGGAATGGGCGCCTAGAAGCGCCGTCCATACCGCATAAGGGAACCAGCAATGAAATAGTGCTGCAGGGGGCACTATTTCATTGCAGAGAGTAGGGCAGGGCTAAAGTCCATACCCGGGTGCCAAACAGACGCGCCCGGGCCACAGGACTTCCCTCTGCTCCCTTCCCTCTCACTTCAGTGGCGGGGGGGGGGGGAAGGGGGCGGGAGCTGCCGCGCAGACGCAGCTCTTAGGCTCCCTCTCCCTCCCTCCCTGAGTTGAGTCAAATAAACGCTGCACAGGGTATGGAAGCCGGTTGGACCAGATGACCCACCCTTCAGGTCCCTTCCTGCCCAATGGTTCCATTATTTGAAAGTATAGTCACAAAAAGCTGCTCACCTTTCTATCATATTGCCAAGCAGAACAAAAACAGTGGTTCAGTTTTAACAGGAAGCTAGTGTTAACCCTTTTTCAAGTACCGCCCAGCTGGGTGGTGTTGGAGGGGGAAGTATAATATATTCCTTAATACACCACAGGCTGGATCCTTATCTGATGTAAGTTGGTATAGCTCATCTGACTTAAATGGTGTGCTGATTTACCTCAGTGGAGGATCTATCCCTATGTGACTGATTTCCTCTGCATCTCCCATCACACCTATACTTCCTACTTGTACGGTTATTTTCTGTGAAACTGGACTTACTTTTACCCTTTCTTTGGAAAGGAAGTAGGCAGTGGCGTGTAGGACGTCAGCAGAATGAGTTGAATTGTGGTAAGAGTTAGAGGAATGGTAGTTGACTTAAATAATTTGTAGCCATGACTTCAGAGTTGATTCTGAACAGTTCAGGTATTCACAGATTCCAAAACGAGCAAACATTTTGAGACCAAGATAAACCAAAGGCCTGGAGAGAAACAACAAACAAAAGAATGAATTAGAAGTGAAATTAGATAAAGCAAATGGAACCCAGTATCTACAGTATTTTTGAAATGTCTAATATGTCCAATTAAGCATTCATTTAGCTTCAGGAATATACACATGGATTTAATAAAATTTCCATTTAAGCGCAATGAATAAAAATTCCAGAAAGTCTTGGGGAGTTAGAGACAGATGATTGTATCCTATGTCCCCTTGACTTGTAATGAAACTCAAGTCTTTTTCACACAACCACTTACTCCAGGGGTAATTACCCCTACTTATTGTATACAGACACTACATCCCATGTTCTCAAGAACACAGTTTTTACAGAGAGGTAGGGTGTGATTAGTCCTAAATAAAGAGAAGGACATACTCCAGAGTAGCTTACCGCTTGTAGCAAGTTATCATGCAAACTGGGGAAGGATGATTATGCATGCTAAAAACACCTAATGTTCACCTAGTCACACAACATTTATACTTCAGGGTAACCTTTCCAGGGATAATACGTCTACATTTGTGTGAATGCTTGTGAAGAAGATTATTACCATCGGAGTAGGTATCCTGGGGGTAACAACCTCAGGGAGAGCCTATTCATGTGAACAGGGCCTTAAGCTCCCATATGCCTTAGTCACTTCTGAAAATTGTATTAATTACCAAGAAAGTAATATTTTTGGCAGTTCCTGAGGATGATGGACAGACAGTAAACCCCTAGGTAAGTACAGTGGCATTTTTGTTGTGAGAAAGCCTTCTTTATCCCTGTGAAGGCTATGAAAGCCCTTCTTCTCCATCCTTGAGGCTCTGAGTTCCCACAACTGTCCTTCCATAAGAGGAGAACTGCATGCAACACTGTCCCTGACCCTGTTCTCAGTGGCAGAGATAGTCATGAGTATCTCACAGGAGAGCCTGTGGTATCTCTGTTGCGTTCACATGTTATGGGAGTAGTAGTACTGAGTGGTAAGGTTTGTGGTAATTATCACTTGCTGACATGAGAGGTACTGAGTGGTGATCACCAAGTTAGGGGTAGTTTAAACCCTGGAAAGACAAATTAGCCTTGAAACTTTAGAAGTGTTGTTGTTCTTATATCTTTGTTATTAGACCGTGCTTCTCGGTCAGGGAATTATTACTCTCAGAGCACTGAGTTTAGATTTAATGAACTTTGCCCCGGGCTCCACCTCCACAAGCCTGCTTGGGTTGGGAAGAAAGCACTAGTAGCATATTCACCGCTGTGATTCACATCGTGCTCTCTTGAATTTCCGGAACAAACACTCTCTCTGTTAAAACAAATGCTAAAGAGGAGACAGAACAAATGAGCACTCTCAATTAGAATGCTTGCAATTAGACAGAGATGCAACAACGGATCATCTTTTGTTTCTCTTCAGGCCCTGTTAAATATAGGAACAGCAATTTACTTAGCTGGTAAGTTAATCCCCATCCATAATCACTCTGTGGTAATTAGCCTTCCATTACTACACTGCCCATACCTAACATTATGGCCAGCACTATTTGCAAGTATGGTGTTTGCATGCAACCATTTCTTTACGGGAGGGAACCCAATCCAAAGAAAGAGTCACAGTTTACTGTATATAAGCTTTTCTGTTTGTGGTGATAAGCTGAAATTTTCTATGGCATTTTAGGAAGCAACAGAAGAAAAAAAGCTCAATGAATGTGTGTGTCCTCATGAACTTGTTCCATGGTGTTAGTTACTTTAGATCAGGGGTGAGGGACCTCAGTCCAGGGGGGCAAATGCAGCCCATGGCTAGATCTTATTTGGCCCTTTCCAGTTCCTGAATCGGCTCCCCAGGATCCAGTTCCTACCCCAAAGCACTGAAAGAGTCAGCTCTGGGTAATGGAGCAGAGGTGAGGGCATGCACACACAGGTAGGGGACAGATCCATGGCACAGATTCAGAATCTCTATCAGTGAATCAGAATCCAGTGGGGATCTAGGCTCTGGAAGTCTCTCACTTCAGCTTCTTCACTTGGATCTTAAACTTCTGCATGAACCTAGCAGCTCATGTGATCCTTTACAACCGTGGTGGGAAACTCTGGCCCAGAATGTACCTCATGGCCAGTTTTTATTTTGGCCCTTTCCCCAGTTCATGGGTCTGGTCCCTGGATCTAGTTCCTACTGCCAATCACTGAGTCCAGGGCAAGTGTACAGAGGTGAGGGCATGAATACCAAGATGGGGATGGATCCATCCTCTTCATGAGTCCACCACTTAAGCACCCCTGCTCCCAACATCTATGCAGCTCTTGAAGCTTGTACTAACTTTCAAGGTGACCCCCAGGGAGGGAAAGGCTTCCCCACTCCTCGTTTAGAATAACTAACATGCTGGAACCACAATCAGGTGAGTGGTACAACTCCTCCACTCACCCAAGCTGGGTGGTTAAAGTGTACTCAAAGGTTCTTTTGGGGTTAGCAGCAGGTCGTGAGAACACACCCTTTGTTTCGACATCAGTTTTTGTTCCAAATATGGTGTTGGTCTTAGGCAGCAAGGAAGGTCGCACACACAAAAAGTGAGTGAGTGGCAATTTTCATGGCTGGGGATTCTGCTTAGAAATAGTTTTGTAACATCTGTGCAAAGTTCACAGAATTCAAGGACTTTGATGGGAGTTGGAGATAATTAGTACTCTGAAGACTTGAATCTGGAATTATGGCCTTGTGGATACTGAAATTACCTCAGAAGCAGTATAGAACACAGGTGTAATTAATTTCTGACAATCTCATTCTTATTTGGACCAAGACCAAGCATCATTTCAGCCCCTAGAGGAAATTCTGATTGGGATGAGGGAATGAACAGGAACATATAACAGAAGCACATTCACCTCCTTAGTTACTGTATTTATTGCCAGCAAAACCATATCACTTGTTGATCCAACTGACTTAATGGCAGATAAGAAGCATGTATGTTGTAACTTGTTTTTAAGTAAATCTTGTTCAATTAGCTCTATAAAAGTTAAGTTAAAATGAGTGAAGAAGTAATTGGCTGGGTGTACAGAAGTTGGACCATCTTGCTCCTAATTCAAACCAACAGGAGTTTGCCCAGTGACACTAGTGAGTAGCTCACAGTGTACAGGAGTTTGATTCCCAGAATTCCAGAGTAAGCGGTTTATGGATGGAATTCCCAGATGAAGAGTGTGGCACAGTGGGTAGAGCCAGTGTGGTGTAGTGGCTAAAGACTGGGTGTTAGAACTGGGAAGCCAGGGTTCAAATCCCACCCTACCCGTGAACTTGCTGGGTGGCCTTGGGCAAGTCTCAGTCCCAGTTCCCCATCTGGAAAATGGGAATATGTGTCTGTCTGTCCTTGTGTTCCCCTCACCCTGGTCCATCTTAGATTGTAGGCTCACTGGGCAGGAACCTGTCTCCAAAAATCCATGACTGTAAAGCACTGAGTAGTAGTAGTAATCAAGCTTTTTCGTCTTATAAAGCTTATAATCAAGCTTTCTTGTCTTAATTATAAAAGAAGAACAGGAAGGCTTTGAAAACTGTTGCTTTCTCCATGCCACATCAACAATGTAAAGTCTTCAAATGCATCCAATATTTCCCAGTAGAAACCCATCAGAAAATAAATTTATAATAAAGCAGAGAGGTAAAAAGACCATGAAAATATTCCACTGAGAAAGTTCAAAGTATTCATCTCTTGAAAGAAGTGATCCTCTTTTGAAAAAAGCAAAGTGAATTGGGATTGCTATTTTTCCTATTGTCATCACCACAGCTACTAGGCTAACTCTTAGGGGTGAAAACAGACGCGCGGGTGGCGTGGTGGCTCCCCGGCCTGGGCGGGAAGCAGCGGCTGCCACTCTCCTAGTCAGGAAGGGACACCGACCAAATGTGCCCCCGGACGGAGAGCTGTCCTGCCGCCCGCATGCTCTGGGCGGGGAGGCCCTGCCCCCAGCACCCTGCCATTATTATTATTATTATTATTATTATTAAACATTTATAAAGCGCCAGTTGCAAAACCTGGCGCTGTACGGAACATACAATCAGACGCGGTCCCTGCCTGTGGTGCCATGACGGGAAGCAATGGTGACCAGCCATGGCAGCCTCCATCCCGCGGTGGGGTTGGTGGGGCTAGACGCGTTGGCCCGCTGTGGCCCACGTTGGAGGCCCTTAGCCCGGGATGATCATCCGGGGGATCCATTCTGGGCCAGCCACCTACCCGCCCCCTGGCAGGAACGGGCCAACAGGGAAGCAGACATGTGCTGAGTCCTGGGCCGCAGTGGCCCAGGGTCATGTCTGTTTTCACCCTTATTAGCTGTAGCTCACATCACCTTCAGCTTACTAACCTTTTATGAGTTGCTGCCTCCAATTCAAAGATATTAAAGTCCCAGTGTTCTTCATTTTCCATCGCTTGTGCTATCCGTGGTGGGATGTCATTGAGAGATATAGGAGAAATCAAACTACCAGGAACCTGGTGAGTTTCTGTTAATAAATTTGGGAAGAAAAATTACTAGATTTTTATACAGTTATGCTATGTAGTCACATACACACATGTATTAAATATATGCAGTATGCATTCAATATATGCATACAATACATCTCTGTATTTATATGTATACGTTGTATCTATTTATGTATGTGGTTTTCTCAACTTTATAAAACCTTAAACGTTTCTGACAACTTCTCCTTTTCTCTGTGGTTCTGTAATATTGCAAATAGCTTATGAATAAAATCTTTGGCAATGTTTTATTATAAACTTAATGGTGCTTCATAAATGCTTAGCATTGCCATGTCTAGTGTAGCAAAAACCACCAAGAGAAAACTTACGTTTTGCTGATAACAAGTATTCATTCCCTGATAATCTCCGTAAACCATCCTGTTCAATAAAAAATGATAATCAAAGAAGGCACCATTAGTGTTCTGAAAGTGTTGTATAAACTACCTACAGTAAAACTGCACTGAGTAGTAGTGCAATGGTTTAAATAGCCCTGCATAGACACTGTTACATCCTAGGAAATTATTCTGTTAAGATTCCAGATATACCTATATAAATATTACTGTTTTATAGATAACAGAAATGGGTATTAGAAGAATGTGAGGCACAAGATATGGTACAGTATGTCTGAACAGTAATTGGGAAGACTGTGAACTGAGACTAATGGCCACATAAGGCCGCAATCCTCAAACCACTTACTCTGGAGTAGTCCTATTGAGATCAATGAAACTACTCCAGAGTTAGTGTTTTGAGAAATAATTGCAGACACAATCTGTACATAAGACACAAAGGAGTTAAATCTCCCTACAGTGGGCCAATCCAGGTTGGGAGATGGTGGACAGAGAGTGAAGAGGAGTGGCCTCGTCTCCAATCCATCCTGTACTCATTGGTCAGCAAAAATACAAAAAAAGAATGACAAAAAAAAAGAGAAAAAACACAAAAAAATGAAAAATAAGAAAACAAAACAAAATAAAAAAGAAAGACCAAAAAAAAAAAAATACAAAAACCAAAAAACACAGAAAAAAAAAAGGATAAAGAAAAATAAAGAAAAAAATGAAAAAAAATAGGCAAAAAAGAAAACAAGTAAAACAAAAGAGAAAAAAAAAAAAAAACAAAGAAAAAAAAGGACAAAAGAAAAAACAAAAAGAAACAAGAAACCAACAACAAAAAAAAAAAAAGAAGAAAAAAACCAGAACAACAATAAAAAATAACAATAAGAAACAAATAGAAAATCAAAAAAAAAAAAAAAAAAAAAAAAAAAAAAAAAAAAAAAAAAAAAAAAATAACCAAAAAAAAAAAAAAAAATACAAAAATAAAAATGGATTAAAAAAAAAAACTATAGAAAAAAAAAAAAAAAAAAAGAAAAAAAAAAAAAAAAGGGAAACTCTAAAAAAAAAAAATAAAAAAACAAAAAAAAAAAATAAATAAAAAAAAAAAACAAAAAAAAAAAAAAAAAATAAAAAAATAAAACAAAAAAAAAAAAAAACAAAAAATATCAAAAAAAAAAAAAGAAAAAAAAAAAAAAAAATAAAAAAAAATATAAAATAAATAAAAATAACATAATAAGCAAAAATAAAAATATTAGAAATAAAAAACAAAAAACAGAAAAAAAAAAAAAAAAAAAAAAAAAGAAAAAAAATAACAAAAAGAAAAAAAAAGAAAAAACTATAAACAAACAAGAGCAAAATTAAAAAGAAAAAAAATAAAAAAAAAGGGAACAAAATAAAAAGAGCAAAAAAGAAAAAAAAAAAAAAATTATAAAAAAAACACAAAAAAAAAAATAGAAAAAAAAAAAAAAAATAGAAAAATAAAAAAAAAATAAAAACATAACTATTAAAAAAAAAATTAGAAGGAAAAAAAGAAATAAAAAGGTTAATTTCTGTGGGGGGTGTTTTAAATTTGTTTTAATTAAGATGTTATAGACTTTTTATGTTAAAAAATGGTTTTATATTATGTTGGAAGCCACCCCGAGATGCCGTAGGCATGGGGGGGCGGCATATAAATATAAGGAAATAAATAAATATTAACACAATTATGCATTTGTTCCCTTTCAGTTTAGTAATCTAAACTAATTTTGACCCACTCCTGCTTACCCTTACCGGTGCAGGCAGGTGACACCACAACTTCTAGGCAGATTTCACTAACCATGTTGTTAGCATGCACATCATGTGTACAGTATCTTTAACACTGTGTGCTCGGTGTGCGGCAGAAGTAAAACTGGATGCTCTTACCTGCCCTGTGCAGCGTCTGCACTTATATGAATTATTACATCTAGCTTCTATTTTAAGCGTGGTAAGTCAATTAGTCTAGGGTTTTGTGACTTGGAGGGGAAGGCTGTCTTGCTGTTCAAGCAGGTTATTTCTTCAATAGCACTGCTGTGACACAAATATACAGGACGCCAGACACAGCGTGTCCTCTAGAGTCGAAGGACTGGCTAATGTTAGAGCTAGGATGCCAAGTCAAACTGGATGCAGCAAAACCCATAGCGAGTGTGATTACCCTCCCCATCATCAATTTTTGTTTTTTTTAAAAAACACCAAAACCTGCAAATAATTCAAATCAGGGCAAATTATTTTATTTTCTGCCACTAAATAACGTTGTGACATTTCTGTACACGAGAATCACTTTAATTTTCAATTGATCTTTTTTGGGGGGGATGAACATTTCCTATAGGTCAGGGATGAGGAATCTGTGCTCTTCCATTGTCCAAGGCAGAGGAGGAGGATGGGGTATCTGGGGGTGAGACCCAACAGGACACTCTTGTTCCTGTTGGGGGCATGTGGGGGTACTGGGCAACGGGGGGCAAGCTAAGCCACTGGAACAGGGAGGCCAGGGTCATCAGCCGGAGATATGGGGCTCGCTGGGCCCATGGGGTGGGGAGGCAGGGCCAACTTGAGTGGGGAAGCAGGGCATCCAGCCGAATGCTGTGTGCGGGGTGAGGGTGTGTGTGTGTTTCCTGTCACACCCATTTGCAGAGCACTCTGGTCTATTGTGAAAGGCAGGTGTGTTACCACATACAGTGCCTCGCACAATGGTGCCAGAAACTGAACTGACTGAATTGGGTGTGTGTGTGTGTGTGTGCGCGTGTGTACATTATTAGGACCAATCCTAGAGTGAGGCAAATGGGGCCTGGGGCCTGCACTTCCTAGAGGCCTCACACAGCTGCTGCCGCCCCCAGGCTACTCACACTGGGGCTTTTGCCAAGGTCCCCTTGCTGTCTTTACTGGGGTTGCCAATGCCCCCCACCCTCAATGTAGCTACCACTAGCACCTCCCACTACTGGTACCAGGGCCTTTGGCTCCCTCCCTGTTTTGTTGCTGTCATGGCGCTGCTAGGGCTGCTTCTGGCGGTAGTGGCAGAAGTAGCAGGGAGTTTATGGTGGCAGGAACAGAGGGTGGGCTGCACTTTTTCTTTTGCCCCAGGTCTGACAAATTCTCAGACCCACCTTGGCTCTAGATGCTAACCAGACACAAATGATGACAAAGTCCATTTAAAAATCCTTTGCAATATAAATTCCTCTCATACAAGGAGTTTGTACCAAACGTCCTGAGCTGTGAGCCACCAACGACTCACTGCAGAGTAGCCCAACTAAAGCCCATGTATTAATCTACACCTGGTTAATAAGTATAAACGTCATTTTTTAATTTCTTACCATGACATTCTGAGACAAATCTTACTACCGAGGTGAGATGCATAGTCTTGCTTGTCTTAGCAAAAGCGCCACTAGCCAGAAGTGAATCCAATTTCCTTTCCAGTATACCAGCGATAAGGGCATCATCTTTAATGAAAACTGGCCTTTTAGGAAAAAGCACATCCATCCATGGGTGCTGCCTGAGCACTCACCTCACAGACAGACTTTGGGTCACGGTGCGAGGGGAGATGAGTGGAGGCAGCGGTGGGTGTGCGGTGCGTGTCCGGTGCGTGTGCGGTTCAGCACACGGATGCACACCCAACTCCACCGATCTCCACGCACAGAGGCACCTCCGTTTTCCCCATTGGGCATTTTCACACAAAACACTCTCCATCCACTACCCACCCACTATACATGTTACAGGGCACCCATAGGGCAACACTGCAGCCCTGCAACATGTATAGTGGGTGAGTGGTGGGTGGGTAGTGGGTTGAGAGAGTCTTGTATGAAAATGACCTATGCCTCCGTGTGTGGAGGATCAGAGGAGATGGGTGGAATGCGCATGCACCCCCCATCCCCACCGGCGGTCAGATGGATGCCCCCCCCCACGCAGTTGCACATGTGGGCAAGGGGGGGGGGGTCCATGTAAAAAGGGCCTTAAATAGACCTACTTGAGAATGCCATTAAAAATTCAAGTAGTTCTATCTTTATTTCCTTTGTCCTGATGTAAATCAGGAGCAATTCCACTAAAGCCAATGAAGCTACACTGGGATAAAACTAGGACAAATGCACATCAGCCAGATACAAGAACTATTCGCTACTTACTGTCATCAAACCTCCAACAAGATCGCTTGTATGAGGGTCTTCATCCTTCGTTCCAAGCTGTGGCGAGTATAACTCAGTGGTTCTTAGAATCTCCAGCACTCGATCTAATGCTTCTGCAACAGGCATGGGACTGCTTTCTTGTGCAGCATTGATTATATTTATTACCTGCGTTACAATAAGAAACCCTTGACATTTGGAAGTGATCACTATCCTTGTGTGCATGTCTCATCACTGCTCCCTTGCCCTGAGCTCAGTTGTTCAGTGCTTGGGGATAGGAGCTGCATCCAACAACCAGATTCAGGAACTGGAAAGGGGACACATAAAAACGTGCTGCAGGGTGCATTTGGCCCCCAGGTCTGAGATTCCCCCACTCCTATTGAAAATGCTTTTCTTGGTAGTGCCGAGAGGTGGGATCGGACCCTCTGCCATTTTCTGGATCCTCTTTACCCTGGTTGGTGGGAGAGGAGGGGAAAGGATTTGCACGGGGCCCAGCGTAAGCTGCTTCTGCTATTGCATCAGTTCAGCATCTAGTTACTGAAGCCAGATGCTTGCGTCTGTCCCACATCATTTCACAGAAACAGGAGACAGACTCTCAGCAGGGAACAATTGTTTGGCGGACTGCAAGCCAGCACCAGTGGATTACCTTGGTGATGGGCGCTTCGATAGTCATGGAATGTATCCTGGCCATTGAGGAGTGCCGCCTCTGGGAGCTGCCTGCACAGAAACAAAAACAAAATTACTCTCCTGAATTAAACCGCAAGGCATCACATCTGGGGCTAGCCAGGTACAACTGATTTGTAGACAGTCATCTCAGCTGCTGCTCCCTGCTGTGCCCTTCAGAGTCGAAGCCGTGTGCCCCCTCGTCCTGTGCTGGCGATAAGGATGCACACAGAAATGCATGCTGAATCACTAGTATTGGAGAACAGAGATAAGATGTTCCAGCCCTAGCAATGCACTCAGCCTGCCCTTACTTTTTAAATAATTGAAAGGCTGTGTTTTTGAGACTCTCTGAGCTCAGTCCCTTTCAGCAGAAAAGCATCCAGGGGTGTAATACACTATGCACAGGGACCCGTGTTCTTCACTGCGTTTTCACCATTGGCGAAGATGGGGAAAACACAGTGAACATGATCTCCAAATGTACAGGAGTATGCATGATGACAGATACCCTCGCTTGCCTAACAACAGCAGGCCAGATGCTCAACTGGTGTAAACCAGCATAGTACTTTGATAGCCAAGTGGATCTGCTGAGTTAAAGCAGCTGAGGACATGATTCAAAAACACACATACCTTCTGTGTATATGACTTAGCTCCTTGTCCCCACAGATAGCCCATTTACACTTCTCTTTAGTCTATCTTATCCTCCGAGATCTTCTTTCTTCCCCTGTAACCAAGCTAGGCATGTGCACCTGCAACTTTTCAACTTCTTGAATGTATCTTTGTCTCTCCCTATGTTACCCTCTCCCTTGCTGCTCCTCCCCACTCTTGTTTATCCTAGATTGTAAGACCCTCAGGGCAGGGACCTGTCTTTAATCATGACTGTTCAGTGCCAGGCACATTGTGTCCTTTCAGACAGACAGCAGCCCCGCCTCTGCTCCACTGCACCCCCAGATGGTCTGTCCATCTAAAGGCGTGCAGGTGGAGCAGAAGCGAAGCAGACGGTCCCTGCTCTGGGGCAGTCTTGCTGGTGGCTCTCCGGAACACCCCGGAGTGCTGCTGGCAGAGCGGACTGGCCAAGCCCAGGGCACCAGCCTGAGGCAGAGCTGCTGTCTGTCTGCCTGGTGTACATCTGCTGCAGCTCTGCTCTCAAGTGGGGGTTACCCTGGGCAACACCATAGAGTTTCAGGTGGCAGCCTAGTGTCGGGCGATCTGCTTGCAACTCTGTGGTGTGTATGGGGGCACCGTGCAGACAGACCCTGGGCTGTAGCAGCTACGGGGTCTGTATGTTTAAATTTGACACAGGCGGGACTGCAAGTGGGCATATTGCAGGGGAGGTCCGGGAGTGGCCAGCCCTATGTCTGTCTGAAAGCACCCATTTTGGGTGGTATATGAATAATAAGTAATAACTGATTATTTTGTTCCTTGCTTCAAAGGTCAATCTGTAATTTTTTTGGCTATTTATCTTGTGTTATCCATAAGAGATGAATACATCCATTGTCGCCATTCTGTGTACTAAACATAGCTTAAGCCGCAGAACGCTTAGAGGTGTAACTAGGTTGGAGTAGGTCCCAGTGCCAAAGATGGAATCAGCCTCTCCCACCCCTGTGGCAGGGGGGAAACCGGGGTTGCCAGGGTAAGGAGGTGGAGGATTCATCAGGGCAAGGGAGGCAGGGAGGCAGGGGTCTCTGGGGGAAGGGGTGGAGACCCTGGGGGAGGTCGCGGGGGTGTGGGGGAGAACAGGGCAGGGTCTCTAGGGCAGGGAGACGGGCGGTCATCAGGGCAAGAGGGATGTGTTATGCAATTGCATGCATACTCCACAAAACTGGCAGCAGATTTAAAACAAATAAAAGAAAGTCTTGTTTCACACAACTCCCGATTGACTTGTGGAAATGTTGCCAGAGGACAAGGCCAAGGCTAGTAGCATAGCTGGGTTTAAAAGGGACTGGGTAAGTTCTGGGAGGACAGGTCCATTAATGGCCGTTAGTCAGGTAGGTTGGGGGATGTAAGCCTCTGAGTGTTGGGAGCTGGGACTGAGGATGCTGGACTCAAGGGACCACTAGTCTGACCTAGTACGGCCCTTCTGATTTTCTTATATGTTGTGGGCCCTGGACACTGCTATATATCTGCAGCCTTGGGGCAGCCTGAGTTCTAATCTCGCTTATGTGTTGTGACTCAGATGGTTGAAAATGAGTTGCATCTGAGGCCGCATTCGTATCTGGGCGGCAGAGAGAGCGGCGAGGGAAGATGCAGCAGCAGGGAGGAGCTGGATGACAGGAAAAGAGCCGGTGTGAACGGGGATCTGCTGCAGCTTCTCTCGCACATGTCAGGGCGGGATTTTGCACCCTGACATGCGCAAGAGAAGCCGCGGCAGATCCCTGTTCGCACCGGCTCTTTTCCTGTCATCCAGCTCCTCCCCGTTGCCGTGTCTTCTCTCGCCGCTCTCTCTGTCGCCACAGATGTGAATGTGGCCTGATTGTCACTGGAGCACCATCACGATTTGCTAGCTGCCAACGCTGAACTTGTCTGCCTTTGTAAGCACGGAAGCTTCCTAGCTAACAACAAGCCCTGCAAGAGGTGACCTACCTGCTAAGGTGAAGGGCAGGATGACACAACTCCCTCGTTGCATGACACAACAGAGTGCGAACCAAACTAGCTCATCAAAAATTTAAGCTCCCTGCATTTCTCAGTGGGAGGAGAATATGGAAAAACAAAGCAAGGTGGGCAAGGTTGCTGCCTGGGGTCCTGAACTTGGTGTGGCCCCAGAGGCTGCCTGCCTTACTACCCTGCACTCTCTGCCATGGTGAAGTCAATTTGCCCCCCATCTGTACCACACCTAGAATGTAGGTGGTTCACCCCTCCTATCGACCTGACGCCTGCTCACACACACCTGCTTACACACACTAATACCACAGTCACACCTGACATTTTTAAAATCATGTGCAGGCAAAGATGTGGCAGCGAGGAGCCCGATGCCAGGAGTAGCACCGGCGTGAAAGGGATTCTGCCACGTCGGACAGGATCCTGCTGCGGCTTTGCTCACGCATGACAGGGCTGAATTTTGTGTGAGGCTAGCCCCAGCAGATCCCCATTCGCACTGGCGCTACTGCCGACATCGGGCTCCTCCCCGCTGCTGCCTCTTTGCCTGCACGTCATTTTAACAGCAACAGGCGTGAATGTGGCCTAAGTGCTGACCCTCCCTGCCCTAGTCAGGTTGGTAAGTACTGCACAGGGACTACGCAGTGGGGGAGTCTCTGCACTCTCCCCATTGAGAGCCCCGTGGGGTCCAAGGCTCTGGGAAAACTAAACCACATTCTCACCATCAACTAATAGCAGCTTACTTTGTGTGTAACTCCATTGAATTCCATGGGAGTAGGTACGGCTGAGCCCCCCTTCACAAGTAATGTTTTCCTGATAGCAATCTGCCCTTGCTACCTGTTTGTTGCTCATATAAAGGCTCTGCCACTCATTGGCAAAATGTTCATCAAGTAGCTAGCAGCTTCTGCATGATCAAAAGCCACAAGCTATTTGATTCACTGTCAAGTAGCAATGGTCACATATGAATGCAATGAGTGGCAGGCGGCAGCTTCTAATCTGCCAGGGGCCAGTGAATCATGGCGTAAAAGTCCTAGTTAGTGCGTTCTAGACTGCCTTCGAGTTGGTAGGGAGAAAAGCATCCTGGCGTATCATCCAAGGATGTAAGTGTCAATGGGGGGATAATAAGAGTAGAGACTCACCCTGTGTTCACTAGCTGATGAAACATGCACCTAAAACCCCTGCTTCTTGATGTGCTGCCACTTGACAGAACACTACTTGAGAAATTATGGGTGTAAAAGAGGCTTTGATGTTAGTAAGGATGGTGGAATCTGGCTCTTTATTTCTAAACCTTTCAAACAAGCAGGTTCTGGAGAAATATCGATCAGAGAAATAAGCAGGATAACTCTACAAATACAAAGTAATTCCCAACTTGAGGCCATGGGTATCTGAAAGAGAAGGGAGTGGATTACATACACTTTTCTTTATCTAACCTACCATCGCTGCCTCGGGAGGTGGTGGATCTGACGTCTAAGGAGCCTTTCCTCCTGTCTTTGTGTTTGCAACTCTGAATATCTGGGGAGACAATGAGGTTACACTATAAAGGCAAGAAAAGCTATTGCCAGAATATGTGACAAAGAAATCTAAACACAGGAAAAGCTTGATAACAATGAAACAACGTCCAGACTAAAAATGAAACAACTCTCTATGAAAACAAATAAATCAATCGAATTCACATTATTCAAATTGAACCCGACGAAGTGGATAATAGCCACTATTTGTTCTCTTTTGTCTGATATCCATTTTGGTTATTTTGATTTGGATATTTTGGCAATTTCCGTTATCCAGTCCTTGCAGTTATGTCGTTTCAGCACTATTATTTATTCAAATTTATTATCCCGCCCTGTACTGGTGGCAGGTCACAATACATAAAATCACAAACAGGAATAAAACCACTTAAAATCCCTTATCCCGAACCCTATCCCTGCCTGCCAAATGCCTGGCTAAATAAAAAAGTCTTATATGCGCAATTGGCCAAATGAAGTAACCAAAATGCCTAAATAACCAAAATAACTGAACCAAATAACCAAAATAGCAAAATAAATGAAATAACCAAACAGAAATATCCAAAAAAGTGTCTATGCAAATACCTCTTTTGGATGTGGATATTAGAAGGATATTTGGATGGTTATCCAAAAATGCAAATAATATCCATACATTCAAAAATCTACTATTCATTTTAGCTCTGGTCTGTATTACTAAAGTCGTTCAAAGTCAATGCCAAGAGTTTCTTAAATCAGTACCTCTCTGCCAGGCATCCAGCCCAATCATACCCTCTGAATGTGCTAAGTCAAGCCTGAATAAACAGCAGAGTCGGTGCTGCAAAAAGCTGGGAGGGAAGAGAAGCCCTCACCAATCTCAACAGGCTTGAGGCAGAGCCACTCTGCTGCCATGACTTCACCCACAAAAGCAGGTGGGAGTCAGAACCCCCTCCCGCGTCATTTCCCTGTCCTTGGACCCAGTGCTCAGTATGAAGCCTTGGGTGAGTATGGGGCACCCTGCCCAGGACAACAGTGGTCAGTGGAGCTTTAGTCGAGAAGGTATTGGAATTGGACATGGGAGATGAGCCACTTTCACACATTACCAGGGAAGCAGGGAAATTTCCGTGAATGCAATGGTGGCTCTATTCTCCTGGGAATTAGCGCACATGGGAATGCGCTATTCCGCTTTTAGCCCGTGAAAACACCTGGCACTGTAAAAGCTACACTGGGGGACCCAGTCATGTGCGAGTGGGATAAAAGCAGAATAGTGCATTCCCACATGTGCTAATTCCCATGAGAACAGAGCTGCAATTGCAATCATGGACGTTTTTCTGCCTTCCCGGTAATGTGTGAAAGTGGCCTAGGGTTCAAATCCTGTCTTAGCGGCGAGCTTGCTGGGTGGCCTTGGGCAGGAACCCGTTGGTCCTTTCCTTGGGTAAGTCACTATCTCTCAGCCTCAGTTCCCTATCTGTCAAATGTGAGCAAGAATGGCCTACTGCACAGGGTTGTTGTGAGGGCAACAAGCTAAGGACTGTGAAGCACTTTGGACACTGAAAGTGCTACAGAAATGATCGATATAAAAAGCTGTGCAGCATTTGATTATGTGACAGGAATGAATCACTAGCAAAGAACAACTCTCTAGACCACCATGAGGAGTCATCATGGAAGGGCTGTTGCACTATGCGCTTAAGGTGCAGTGCTGCACCATTGAAGTCAGTGAGAGTTTTGCACCTCGTGACAATACTTCATACTGATAGCCTTGCAATGGTGTACAAGCACTAGCTACTTAACCATCCCAACAACCTTGAAGAAAGTTGTTTTCCCTTTTCTCCAGACAGGTAACGGGAAGAATTAATAGGCTCAATTTTGTGCTGATTTAGACCCAGGCAATCCCGTAGCATGAGCACAAGGAATCTGGTTACCCTAGTGTAAATGAGGACAGGATTCGGCCCCACTGATGGTTTCCTGCATGACAGCGCAACATTCGTTCCCTCAGATGACATTGCCCAAGGCATGAGTTTGGGGCACTGCTCTGGATTTCAGCAGTGACAAACGTTGTCATGGCAAAAGCATGATGCAGACAGACAGGCTCACAGCAGCCTCTGATTCAGTGGGGGAAGGAAGTGCTCCTCAATTCTGCCTAAGAAGCTAGGGTAGGGTGGGAAAGTGGCCTGAATGGTGAACAGAGGTGGACAGGAGAGGAGAAAATTTTTGGCTCTGAACAAAAATCTCCTTTCCTTCCTGGCAGGGCGTGATGGCATGAGTTTGAAGTGCAGGGGCAGTCTCCTCCTTCATTTCAGGGAGTAGGGCTTTGGGGAGGTCACAGTGACAGAAGCCGGTATCAGAACACCAAGAGTAAGTTGCCAGATCAAAATTTCAAAAATAAGAACGGTGGGGCTCTGAAATAAGGGACATCCATTACATTCTATGGAACTGTGGGGTTTAAGATGAGGGATGACCATTACATTCTGTGAGGCTTTGAAATAAAGGGTGTCCTTTATGTTCTATAGAGCCATGGGGCTCAAGTTGGGCTGAAATGAGAAGGAATTTTTTTCTCGCAAAAATATCATGAGAATTGAGAATTGTCACCAAGATCTCGGTATAATCTCAATAACAGGCTGAGATCTCGGTCAAGAATTTTTCCCTCGAAATACCATTTACCGTTACTGTTTACTACATTTTACCGTATACCGATTTACCGTGTACTGCCTTCATCCCGGTAATGCGCATATGCAAAATGCCACTTTCTGCATACACATTACCAGGATGAACGCAGCAGACAGCAAATTGGTATACGGTAAATTGCAGTAAGCAGTAAACGGTAATGGTAAACAATAAACAATAAATAGTATTTCTAGAAAAAATTCTCGACAGAAATATCGAGAATCGGTATTTTTTTCTATTATTGTTTCTCGCTTAAAATTAGTCGAGAACTGTGATTCTCAAGATTGAGTTTCAGCCCTAGACACCCATTATGTAGGTGCACTGAACATAATGTCGCCCATAATGAAGGGCACCCTTCATGATGGGTGCACTGTGGGGCACTGAAATAAAGGGTGCCCATTATGTTCTGTGGAGCTGTGGGGTGCTGAAATAAGGGACATTTATTATGTTCTATGGCACTGGGGGCTCTGAAATATGAGACGCCCATTACATTCTATGGAGCTGAATTGCCCAGAATTAATAAAGGGAATCCCTTATATTTCATGGAGCTATGGAGTTCTGAAGTAAGGGACGCCCCTTTAGAAAAAGTGACATCTGGCAACCCTAACCAAGAGGGACTTAGTGTTGGTGGGGCATGTGTGTTTTAAAAGCAAAAGGCAGAGAGAGGCGGGAAGCAGAAGAATGCAAGATGGTTGCTTGCTTGCACAGAATTATCTCATGATCGAGCAAGGCTTTTCCAGAGCCCCTAATCACAGCCACCTGCTTTCCCCCCAGCACATCAAAACCTATGGGTTCCTCTAAGAAAAGTCAAGCATACCTGCCCACTGCAGATTATATCCCGCCCAAGACAAAATTCTAACTAGCTGGTGTCCTTGACATTCTTAATCTAGTCATATGAGATTGCCCCAACTCTACAGCTCATTACTGGAACGTGCTGCAAAGCCATTAAGCACCGGACCTACTCACGCTTCTAACACATGCACATTGCATTTTCAAGGCTGGCTTGATTCATGTCAGTTTTAAAACAAAATTTGCCCAGTGCAGATAGCTTTCGGTTATTTAGTCTCCTGTCAGGAATACCGCTTTACTGCTCTCTAAATATTTTTGCTTCTCCCGTCCTGTGCAATCTGTGCCCAATCGCTAGCAACCCGTTTGATCTCCTCTTGCATCAAGCCAACCGTTCTCGTGACAGACGTGCTCTCTTGTACCTGTCTGAGATTCAGCCTGAACGCGTTCGCATATCCTTTCCGCCTACAAATTAGGAAGAGAAATGCAATTAGTCAGAAATTTCCTGATCAGGCATGGAATAGTTTCTACTTGAGTTGAAATGGATGCATCCCGGTTTTTTACTTACCTTATTGTTGTCATTGCACAGTCTACTAACTGACACATAGTGTCTAATCTTTCTGTAGGCAAAAAAGCAAGGCGTTATTGGCTCCCCCATTTCCCAGGTCAGAGTCATATCTATTTCACTAGCAGTGGTTTACTTTACAAAACACACACACTAGTGCTCAATGCATGCAGGACAAGTCACGCCTGATGGGAAGTGGAATAAGGGCTGGGTCCAGAATTTGCAGGGTGGCAGGGAGGCCAAGGCAGGGGGAATGAGGAGGAGGGTCACTGGAGAGGAGCCAGGGCTTATTTGGGTGGGGCAGTTAGAGCCTCATTGCAGCTCCTGAGGGTCTCATGGAGTGTTGCTGGTGCCCTCACTACTCTGGAGTCTCCTGGGGTCACCCTGCTGCCACCGCTTCAGAGAGACCCCACTGGCCTTTCCTTAAGGTTGACCCTGAGTGGAACGACTGCTGTTCCACTGGATAGGATGATGAGGGTAGAGGGTTACAGGGAGGTATATGCTCTGTGTGGGTGCCTTCTGCATAACTGGTGAACCTGCAATGATGCAGTTTCATCAGTCCGTCAGGGCTTGTAGGCAGAGACCTCACAAACTTACTATAGTCCTAAAGAACCTCCTGCCCATGATGAACATCTGGTCAGGCATACATCCGTGATGCTGCAGGAACAGGGTATCCTGCTTCAGAGTCGGAAGTTGGACTTGAGGTCCGTTCCAGCCATGGGAACAGCTAGGTTGAAACAGGTCCTGGTGCAGAAGATGGAATGGGCTTATCCCCACATCCCTGGGGCAGGGAGTAATGGAGGAGGGTGGAGGCTGTGGTAGGGGGCAGGCTCATCAAGGCTGCGGGTCAGACCTCTCCCCAATGGGGAAAAGACAGGAAACACGAGGCCCTGCCCAAGCCACACACTGTCAACGACAGAACCGAGCTTTGACACTTACCCTCCCTGTCCAACGACAGGTATTATCTTCACATTTTGTTGTACGCTGTCTCCATTCTTCCTTTTGGCGTAACACGTTCCTTGCCATTCCTGAAAATGGGATTGAAGGGTAAATAAGTTAGATGGGTTGGTAACAAAAATCTAACAATACTTCTAGCAAATTGCTAATCGTTGCTTACTTTCAAATTTTGTCCAGATTCATCCAAAAGGAAGTTGAACATGATACACACTGAGTTACAACTATTTTGCCCTCTCCACCTGAAACGCTCATTCTTACGGTCACCAAAGTGGGGGGAGGGACAGAGGAATGTAGTGACAGCAAAGGGCAATGTAATGAAAAACATGCAGAAAATGTTTTTAGAAGAGTCCCATTTTTAGCTGCTTGGAGAAAGGATCCGCTTCTACAGAAATCAGTTTCCACAAGAAAATCAGAGCGCCCCCTCACAATGCTAACTTGGAAAATAAATATTGATTTTAAATTGTTAGTGTAAAATTCCACATGATACTTTTTTGAGACCTTTCAGTGAGAGAAAACGGGAAAGATGCTGTCTCTAGATGCACAGTAACTCCCTCTCCCCCGAGCAGTGAAACGTTTCACTGGGTTGGTTTCCTTTTCAGGAGGGAGTCTGAAGTCCTATGGTGTTAGAGAGATCTGTTTCTTCATAGATTTACAGATTACAGGGGAGCCATTGGGGAGCAGCCAACAGCATTTGCAGTGATACCCCGACCACATACCACTGAAACCCCAAAGGTCCCACAGCAGTTCCCTCAAAACAGAACGTTCAGTCTGCAGTTTCCCCCCAAAGCCCAGCACCACGTCTAGGATTTGTAAGAATTTCTCCGTCTTTCCACCAAAACGTCTGCTTGCAGCCCTTCCTGCTGCCAAGCCCAAGCACAGCTCTGCATCTCAAAAGGGCAGGGGCAGCCAAAACATCAATCGCAGTTGACTGTGAACAATGGGTGTTTTCAAATGAGCAAGGCGATGGCGAAGAGGGGTTCCATGGCCACCAAGTGGCTCTGCCATGGAGCAGCCACACAGGCGGAGTGCATGGGGAGCAAATCAAAAGTGGCTCCCAGCGTGGCTACTGTGGCCATGCAGGCAGCTGCCACACACCCAAACCCCCCCCTGCCATGAACCGGCCCCGGGAGGATGGGGTTTTTATTTTCTTTTATGCCTCCCTTTTATGTATTTTATACATTTTACGTATATTTTTAAATATTTTAATCTTTGTAAGCCACCTCGAGCTGCTTAGGCAGGAGAGGCGGGATATAAATGTTGGAAATAAATAAATAAATAAATAAATAAATAAATGTAAGTCCCTGGGCATGCTCTCTGGGGACTGGAGAAGTTGTAAGAGTCTAAGTCCCTGAGCATGCTCAGTCAAAGCTACCATCGCTGTGGAGATCAAGTCCTCAGGCACGTTCAGTGAGGGAGTGGGACTGTCTGGGCATGTCCAAGCCCTTTAAAAGCCCAGGCAGTTCAGTTGCCTGAGGTGGCCGTAGGAGAAGGTTCTCTCCAGAGAGCTCTCCCACACCAGGACACCCAGGACAAGCAAGTGGGAGTTGACTACGGAGGCGAATGGAAGAATAAGGGACACACTCCAGTATGTCTGCTGTTGCCTACATCGAGGTTGGACCTGTCCTGTTCTTTATTACGCAGACTGTGGGCATTTCAAGGTCCCCAAGAACACCTGGGGTGTGTGTGTTTGACCCCCCTAAGGATTTTGGACTTTGGAATGATTGGTGGTGATAGGCCTGGCTTGAGGGGTGGGTGGAGAGCAGGATCAAACTCAGTGAGTTTGGACATTCAACAGGCAGATAATTACCCCAGGATTGTGTCCTCATGTTGACTGGACACTGGGACAGCTAGACAGGCTACAGGGTTGGTGTAGGCAGGGGGGTCAGAGATACAGCACCCTCTAGGGGCTCTTCTGGAACACTGTCCTGCCACAGCTTTGCCAAAAAGGGGTGGGGAAAAAGAGTTCCCCGAAAGTCTATCTAGTTATTATTCTTCCAATTTTGTAGTTAGGGTACTGAAATAGTGGGTGTTTTCAAACAAGTAAGGTAATGGGGGTGGGGCATGTATTTGGCTACCCATCTTCAGAGAGGTAGTTGGATCCGTGGCTCCTGGGTGCCCATGCAGGGTAGCATCTCATCTGAAAACACCCAGTGACTTGTCCAAGGCCTCACAGTAAATTCATGGCAAAGATGGGATTTGAACCCTTGTCTCCCATGATCTAAGGCTCACTGATCTGCTAAGCTACACTGGCTCTCCTAGTTACAATACCTGAAAAGCAAAGACAAAGGGTATTTTCATACGTGACGGGGCCAGTATTGGCCCTGTCACGGAATCACCTATTGATCCCCCGCCGGGATCAAAACGGCACGGCTAGCAGACGTGCTGGCTGATCCTGGCGGGGAATCGGGGGAGGGGCTGCGCAGCTCAATGTGTGGCTGCACAGCCCCACCCCCCCATGCTCCCACGCTTGCTCTAATTTATACATTTTAAAACCAGAAGCAATCATTATCATCATCTGACCTAACCTTGTGCAGAACACACAACCACCGATTTCATCCAGCCTCTACATCTAGTGACTTCTGGAATATGGTAACATGCCAATGTGAAACTGGTACCACTGGGTATACTGTATGTGTAGGGGAGCCAGCAGAATTCAGGAAAGAGCAGGGGGAAAGGGAACCCTGCCTAGGCCCCTAGGCCCAATGCTGCCGCAGCGCCAGCCCGCCCCCCGGGGCATTGATCACAGCCCGGAATCAGCGGCGAGCACGGACGCTGATTCCGGGCTGTGGTCAGGGGACAGACGTGATGTTCCAACTCAACCACGGTGAATTCCCAGTGGTTGAGGGTGGAAACGTCACGTCTGTTGGCCTGAACGTGAGCTTCCCGCCGGGTGTTCACCCCCGTGAATCACGGGCGGGAATCTCTTTGACCACGTGAACGGCGATGGTCCAGGCAGGACAGCCATTTGCATGGTCAAAGAGATTCCCGCCCGTGATTCACGGGGGTGAACATCTGGCGGGAATCTCTTGTCGGGCCAACAGACGTTACGGTCCCTTGCTCACCATGTGGGAATTCACCGTGGTTGAGTGTAGGATCGTAACGTCTGAAAATACCCAAAGTGAAACATAAACAACATTGGCACCTAAACCAACTGGAAACCAGGGAGCTATTCTCTTCACGTGACAGGACACTGTCAAATATATATAGAAAGAGAAACAGAACAGATCTCAGCCCCCACCATCTCCCGTCAGCATTATCTGACTGTTAAAATAAACCAGCTGAACATCCTCCATTTACAGCCCATCTGAATAGCCTAGGGACAGACAAACCATGTGGAGGTCAGGGACTCATTAATCCTGTGGTTCACACGGTCTGTTAGTGTTTACCCTCTGATTTTCTTAAAAAATCTTGCTCTAATTTATAAATTTTAAAACCGGAAGCAATCATTATCATCATCTGACCTAACCTTGTGCAGAACACACAACCACCGATTTCATCCAGCCTCTACATCTAGTGACTTCCGGAATATAGTAACATGTCAACGTGAAACTGGTACCACTGAGTATATTAAATGTGATGGGGAGCCAGTAGAATTCAGGAAAGAGCAGGGGGAAAGGAAACCCTGCCTAGGCCCCTGTGGAGTGTTTCTGTGTTTCATACCGAGCTGAGCCTTGTCAAAGGAGCAAGAAAGCCCCTTCACCCCATCTCTTCCTAATGCTGCCATGTTCCTTTCAGACCACTGTGATGTCAGGGTGCTTTTAAAGGTGCGTGGACACATTAGAAAGGAGCAGGTCAGCTCCTTTCCCTTCCCGAAGTGGAGTTGCCTCCTGTCCAAAGTGTGCTCAGAAGGAGCAGGACCAGGCAAAATTAAAGAGGGTGAGAGTGCCCCCTTCTGTCCCTCCCCACATGTATGCATGCTGTACGTACAACGGGCCCAATCCATACCGTGGGCATGTGTTGTGCTCAAGGCGTGGACACACAAGTGTTGCGCATGCAGCGTGTAAGCCTTATGAACCTCATGCACAGCCTATGCAGCGTACATGTCGTGCACACTTCATTCGCACACTGTACATGAGGTGCACAAGGCTTACAACACTTAAGCAGATGTGTCGCGTGCATAGTTCATGCACAAGGTGTGGACCGGGCCAATATATTTTTAGTAGAATTCTTTCCCTGCTTATCCGCTGCTCTCTTCACAGAAACAAGAGCCGATGGCCACGATCCTAAGCACGCTGACTTCTGAGCAAGTCCCACTGATTTCAATAGAACTTACTCATGAACCCACTGAAGTCAAGGGCATAATTCCAACTAGGGCCGATCCCATGGTTCATGGATCCCGTGTGCACTTCCGTCAGCGTGTGCATGCACACACTTTCTGCACAGCACAATGGAGGTGCGCGAGGTTCCCATGCGGGATCCGTGTGGCATGGGATCAGCTCCAATGACTGCAAGTGGGCAAGGATTGCACATAAGGAAGTTAAGATGGCACTTTCTATTGGATCAACTCCTACTGGCGAGTGTGGGCAAGCTTCTGAACTTCACAGGAGTTGGTCCAATGAAAGGCTTTCAACATGGGGTGATTTCAGACGTGACGAGATCACGCTGAACCACAGTGAACCACGCTCAACCCCCACGCGGGGCCAAAGGCCCCTGAACGTCTGCACAGCGTGCGCCAGATGTTGGCCACGCTCAATTGCCACATGGGGTCAATTTGAACCACGCTTCCCGGGCTAGCCGGGGGAAGGTCCCGGGAAGCGTGGTCAAATGGACCGCGGGCCGTGGCCAACAAAAAGTAACGTCTGGCCGCGTGCCACGGCCCGGGATCCCCGGCGGGATCCCGGGCCGTGGCACGATCGGCCAGACGCGGCGGCCGCATTGGCCCCGCCGCCCGCCCGTCTCCTCGGAGGGCGGGCGGCGGGGTGCGTGGAGGGGGCGGGGCCGTGCGGCCGCACGTTGCGCCGCGCGGCCCCGGCCCCTCCCACTTTCCCCGCCGGGATCCCCCCGGCACGTCTGTTGGGCCGTGCAGGGGTGACCCCGGCGGGGAACGAAGACGTTGCTTTCGGTACGGGGCCAAAGGGCCCCGTAACGTCTGAAAATACCCATAGTTGTTCGTGCTGCTTCCTGTGTATTTCTTCTGTGTGTTCTTCAGCCTGCTTCCTGTGTATTTTTTACCCAGTCCTTCCCTCTTCCTTTTCTTTTTGTCCTCATTTGGTGAGTGCAGCAGGCGGAGTTGGAGTGCCTCAGCTGCACCCGCTCCAAAGGGACCTTGGCGCTGATTGCCTGGCTCCCACGAACTCAGGTCAAGGGCTTGAGCAGCCCAGGTGGAGCACAGGATGGGTTGGGGCTGGTCAGGTGACCGGAAGACCACTAGAGGAAGGGGTTGCCTCTAGGCAGGGGAGGCCATCCCTCGACCAAGGTTTATATGGGAGCTCTGTTTTGATGGTAAGAAATTGTACAGAAGCCTGTGTTCACAGCCAGGAAGGAGTCCTGTGGAAACAGGGGCATTATAGAGAAGAATCAATAAATTGGATACTGTCTCGAGAACTGAGTGCATATTGGTGCTGCACTGGGGGAAAATGAGGCACAGAACCCCTGGCAGGGAATGAGCTAGGGTGAATTTTGCCATAGCTAGCCTGTCTACAGTGACATGCAAACCTAAGGATGTTCTGTACAATCATTTGGACTCGCACACATTTGAACGGACACAAATTTGGCTCCGATAACTCATACCTCTCAAGTGTCCCAGATTTTCTAGAACCTCCCTGACTTAATGCCTCTTTTGCTATCTGTCGGGCAGTCACAGAAAGCTGCTGCAGAGGAAGGGAGGTGTGAAAGACAGCAATTTGCAAGCCATCCACGAGACAAATCAGGGATTTTAAAGTAGGGATGTCCTGGAAAATCCGGGACACCTGAGAGGCGGCAACAGTGAAACGAATGTGGCTTTTGTCAGTACAGCAGTTGAGGGGGATTGGAGCCACCAGTTTGCCCATCCCTAGCAAAATGAAATAAGAAAGACAAGTGTCTAGAAAATTCAGTTCCAATCACCTGGGCTGCAATCCAGAAACGACTTACTCTACCATTAGGACTCTTCTACTATTGGGATGCCAGGAACTACTTACCCTTCAGTGGGACTACTCAAGAGTAAGTGATTTGTGTCTTGAAGCCCTAAGCGTCAATTCTCAAATTGCTGACTTCAGAGAAGTCCCACTGATTTCCGCATTACTGCCAGGGTCCAAATTAAGAACCAAACAATGAAAAACAGAGCAACTTCAGTGCTAACTTGCTATAATGAGCGTCATTATAGTGCAAATTCGGTTATAACACACCGTGAGCCATGGCTCCCAACATGCTTCATCAAAAGTACAGCACACTTTGTTACTCACTTACAATCACAGTGTGACTGTTCATTTATGCATTCTTATTAAAATGCAAATTTGGTTGTCACGTGAAGTGAGGCACAGCTCTCAAATACCGTGTTATAATGAGATTGCCATCTCCTTACTGCATGTATATTATATACCCACACAGAGAGAGCAAAAATATGCTCCCAGCAACATATAGATAGCTATAGGCTGTACAGAAGGCTGTAGGCTATACAGAAATCTGTACACAGGTGAAGCAAGGCTAAACAGGTGTAGCCTAGGCTAGAACCTGGCCTATATTCTAATGTAATTTAGACAAATCAAAAATCTGACATGCCAAGCGCCTCATGATGCAAACAATGGCAAAAAGGGAGCATCCTGCTAGATTATATAACACGGATATCTTGACTATTTAAAAAGATACCATGCATAAAAAATTGAAACTCAGGTTCATTGCTTTATCCCCTAATGTTGCACGAGGAATATAAATGAGGAGTAGGTAGACATTACAAAATACAATATTTTTGGAATTAAAATGACACACAGCAGTGGTTCCGTGACAATCAGGAGAAGTGGGAGATGACTAATCAGCCTCTTCACCTGGATAATAAAATCTGAATATGCCTAAAGGAATGAAGTCATAAAGCAGAAACTGGATAATTCATTCTAGTGCAGTGAGTGCATCGTATATCAAGCCGGACTAGAAGAATTCACTAATGCTTTTTTACATCTTACTCAGTAGGCAAAGCATTCACACGTAATGACCCAAACCAATGACACCATGGAAGGAAATATGTAAAGCAGAAAGGTCAGGACAATTCTTGAAATACAGCAGGTCCATGCAGAGCCCCTGCCGTTTTTTTTTTTTGTTTTTTTTTTAAAAAGCTCTTGTAAAGAAAATTACTTAAACTTTTAGGAACTCCGTGTGCTTTCTCCCTGAACCTTTGTAGTACGTTATAACAGAGTCTCTAGAGTATAATGGGGTTTAATAAGAAAGGCCAAATGAATACAGCCGAGCTACAGGCATTTTCACAGAATTTGGCATTTGGTCTAATTGTTGGAGAAATTCTCTCTGCCAGCACAGAATTACAGATTGGTTGTGGAGTGCTGTGAGCTGGCCAATGGGAAGCCAGCAGTGTGAGCTAGCAGCCAATGAGGTGTTGGCCCTGGTATTTCTTGGCATATACTCTGGGGCCATGGGGTGCTGTGCTGCAGCTGCTAAAGAGGAGCAATCCGTGACCCCCCAGCCACAGGGGAAAGAAGAGCTCCCCGGTGATAGGAACATGTGGTAGCTACTAGTGTGTGAGGTTTTTCCAAGATATGAGAGATTCAAAACTGACGGAATGGCATGCTGGGGAATATATTTGCATTCAGAATGTGCATCCTTTGCAGGCGTTGCATCATTGATTCTGTTTGCATCATCTGGGTGTCCTGCTTTCAGAATGTGGGGAATTATTTTTTTTATTTTTTTTGCAGAATACACAGGGCTCTGAACATAAGGCAACCCAGTCCTGACAGTGCGTTCTGTCCAATGCTAAATTCTTGACTTTTTTGCAAGTTACTCCTCTTGCTATAGCATCCTTCTCATTCGTCTGTGATGCACTGACCCTGGCTTCTACGTCTCATCCCTTCTCAATCCAGCCCTTGTCTTGCAAGTAATCTGAATGGAAACTTCTTATCTCTCAAGACATCTCTCTCTAACTCAGATCATCTTTATTTCATTTTATTTATTTATTTAAGTCAATTTCTTCACTGCCCCCTCCTACGTACGGCAGCTTGGGGCAGCGTACAACATATTGAAACCATATAAAATACAAAACCAATAAATAAATAATAAATATATAAAATAGCAATAAGAACCCACAAGGTAGAGCGGAAAACCACATCCCCCTACCTAACCCCTCCCCCATCACCCGTCTCCCTCGCCAAAAGTCTTGCAGAACAGCCGGGTCTTACACTGTCTCCGGAAAGAGGGAAGGTCCGGAGCCAAGCGGACCACCGTCAGGAGGGAGTTAAACAGCCTCAGTGCGGCCACCGAGAACGCCGTCCTCATTGTCATCACCTGAGGAGGGCGCCCCCATCCGACCGCAGGGGATGGTCCAGAATCCAGGGGGTGAGGCGATCCCGCAGATAGGCAGGGCCCAGGTTGTATAGGGCTTTATAGGTCAAAACCAAGAGCTGGAATCGGGCCCGGAAGACTATTGGCAGCCAGTGCAGAGATTGGAGCACCAGGGTAATGTGGTCGCGGCAACCTGTCCCTGCAAGGAAATAGGCTGCCGCATTCTGCACCAGCAGCAGTCTCCAGACCGTCACCATGGGTAGCCCCATGGAAAGCACGATGCAGTAGCCCAGACTTGAGGTGATGAAAGTGTGGATGATGGTGGCTAGGTCAGAGTCTGAGATGTCCGGCCGAAGCTGACACACCAGATGTAATTGGCGAAATGCACCCCTCATCACAGCCTCCACATGGACATACAGGTGACGCTGAAAATCGAGGAGCAACCCCAGACTGCAAACCTGAGGAACCAACAGAGGGCGGACCCCATCAATGATGGTTTCTACCACTCCCTCAGTCCCTCCCACCAGCATCACCTCCGTCTTGTTGGGATTCAGCTTCAGGTGGCTTGCCCTCATCCAGTCCCCCACAGCTGCCAGACATCGGATAAGCACCAAGACTGCCAGGCCTGGGTCAGTTGAAAAAGAGAGGTAAAGTTAGGTGTCATCAGCATATTGATGACACCACACACCAAACCCTCCAAAGACCTCACCCAAAGGCTGCATGTACACGTTGAACAGGAAAGGGGACAGAATAGAACCTTGCGGGATTCCACACGTGAGGTCCCGGGGAGATGACAAACAATCACCCAGCACCACACGGTGAGTCCTACCAGCCAAGAACGAATGGAACCAGTCAAGAACAGTCCCGCCCACCCAAGCTCGGTCCTGCAAGCGGGTTACCAACTTCTCATGGTCAACGGTATCAAATGCAGCCAAGAGATCTAACAGGATCAACAGGATCACTCGACCCTGGTCCAACTCACAGCAGAGGTTGTCGACCAAGGGATGTTGTAGCTGTAGTCGTCCTGGTTGGACTAGATGACCCTCAAGGTCTCTTTCTACTTTAGGCTTCTATGAAATTAGGCTGGAACAGAAGGAAACTCCCCTTTGATAGTGGTTCTCTTTATTTATTGGGTGAGTAAAATAAATAACCATAAATTAAGTGTCCATTTATAGCCACCATAAGAGAGCCAGTGTGGTGTAATGGCTAAGTGCCCAGTACTTGGACCGGGAGGTCCAAGTTTTGCCTTAGCCAGAAAATCACTGGGTGACCTTGGGCCAGTCACAACATTCTGTCAGCCAAACCTACCTCACAGGGCTGTTGTGAGGATAGAAAAGTTGTTAATTAGTTCTTTGTGAAGCGCTCCAAGTGTCATGGTGGGGGGAGGGGGGCGCTACACAAAAATACAGTTTATTATTATTCATTATTATTATTTGTAGAGTCACTTTATGCTTAATCCAGAACATCCTCAGGGAGTGATACACTGATTGGGAAAGTCCATCTGCTTACATGGTTCCCTTCTCTACTAAGCAAATGATTAAACTTCAAGCTGTATGATAAAAGGTTTAGCTCAGGGGGTCAGAAACCTCTGGCCCATGGGCCACATCTGGCCCCGGTCCCCACCCTCAAGCACTGAAAGAGTGAGGTGAGGGGAAGGAAGTGGGAGGGGGGGGCAGGGGAGGGCACGCACTCCAGGATAAGGGGTGGATACATGGCACAGATCTATGATCTGGACCCACCCCTTCCTTCCCCCATCCTGAGTGTACCTCCTTAAGTACCTCCTCCCTCAACTCCCATGCAGACCCCAAAACTTGTGCTAATTTTCAAACTGGCCTCTGTGGGGGGGAGGGAATAAGGTTCTCCCATCCCAGGTTTAGCACAACAAATTAAGAACTCCCAGTATGGTACAAACAAACAAGAATCAAAGAACAGCTTTCTGGCTACACTAAAAATAAAAAATAAATAAATCAGAATTATTACAAGCCAGTGTAACCCTCTTACAGCATCCAAGGGTTTGGCTACTATTTGGCAGGGCTCCTTGTTCATAAATGTATAGAAAGGCCAACAAACTAAATCAGAATTATCCAAACAAGAAAATGTTCTCAGAACATTCTTCTTTCACAGTGTAACTTCAGTTCAAATTCGCCTGGGAGATTTCAGCATAAGGTACTGTCAAAATGTCATGATCTGTCACAAAGGTGGAAGCATAAGTTAAAAAGGCATTTTAGGAGTTCGTTTTTATGCTAAAAGGCAGAACTCTCTGAAATGCAGGCTGCAAACAGTTAATGTTCCCAACATATAAGGACAACAGCAAATGTTACGGATTATGGATGGAACTCAAGAGGATCTCTATGCTGAGGAGAGTTTAAGACATTCCAGAAATATACGTTTCAAAAGTTAAACTGAAAATTTCTCGAATATTTACATCGGAGAACTAGAAGTTCAAGTACTGAAACATGGGAAATTGCATCACTAATTTGATAAACACTGTACGATGGCATCTGTGTTGCTGTGTTGTATGACTGTATTCAACTCCACCCGCACAAACAAAGGCGGCAGAGCTGTGAAACTCCATCATTTTAGTGCTTCCATGTCCCTTAGAGATGTTTCAGCGTGCCAAAAAAGATCCAGATGCTCAACACATTAATGTCCAGGAACACATGCCATCTGTGCCAAGAGAGAATGCTGCTTTTTCTAGATCAGCTCTTAGATACACACAGGGTGACTCATCACATCCTTGCGTTGGTGCTTGAATGTATCAATGCCTTGAGATACAGAGTGTTTGTGATTCATTTTAGCATCTCGCCACACACAACGTCAACAACTGGGTGCTTCTCAATGGACCATCACTCTGACCGAATACCCTGACTCAGGCTGGTCTATGTGCCATGACACATCTTTGGAAAAGTAGCCCATTCCGCAGTCTTCTTGTGTCATCAACATGATGAGTGTCTCTTTACATAGGGGCATGATGTATCCCTTTGCTATCATCAGAAAGCACATATTTTTTGTTGTCAAGCTGTGACAGGTTCGAGACACGTATCAATAAGACATTATTACTAGAGGTGGGACCCCGGGCCCATTACCGGCTACCGGATTTACCGGTTCTCTGAAAACCGGATTCCCGGATTAAATCCGGTATACCGGTACCGGATTTATTTCATTGATTTCAATGGGGCGCTGTGTCCCCATTGAAATCAATGAAATAAATTAATTCCCTCCCCCTCCCAGGCTGCGCGGGTGGAAGGGGGGACACCCCCCACCCACCCTGCCCAGCCTGGATTTTTGTTTAAAAAAAGACCGAGAGGCGAGCCCACCCCCCAGCACCAGCGGCCGCGGCGTCCCCGCAGCCGCCGGTAAGTATGACCCGATCCCTGGGGGGGGGGTTTAACACCCCCCCAAGCCCCCAGGGATCACCCCTACTAAAGTTCAGTGCGCTTACCTTGCGGAGCTCCGGCGGCGGCGGCGGGCGGTCCGGCGGCCTCAGCGCCGGCTGTGGCTGCCGGCGTCAGAGACGCTCTAGGCCTTCCGGGGAAACCCGGAAGTTCCCCGGAAGGCCTAGAGCGTCTCTGACGCCGGCAGCCACAGCCGGCGCTGAGGCCGCCGGACCGCCCGCCGCCGCCGCAGCTCCCAAAGGTAAGCGCACTGAACTTTAGTAGGGGTGATCCCTGGGGGGTTGGGGGGGTGTTAAACACCCCCCCCAGGGATCGGGTCATACTTACCGGCGGCTGCGGGGACGCCGCGGCCGCTGGTGCTGGGGGGTGGGCTCGCCTCTGAGTCTTTTTTTAAACAAAAATCCAGGCTGGGCAGGGTGGGTGGGGGGTGTCCCCCCTTCCACCCGCGCAGCCTGGGATCGGGGAGGGTTTTTTTTTAAAAAACTTTTTTGCTGGGGCTTTAAGTTTTTTTACATTGCAGCCATTTTTAAATGGCTGCAATGTAAAAAAAATCCGATACCCCGGAATCCGGACCGGATTACCGGGTCGAATCCGATAATGCCGGTATGCCCGGTACCGGCATTATCGGATACCGGATTTACCGGTTTTCCCGCCCCTAATTATTACACTGGGGTTGCAACCATACCACATTCAAATGCTACCAGGCATTTTGTAACATCTAACCTCCAGTCAGATTTCCTGCACTATCTTGGCCTATCTGGTTTCTTCAAAGAGGAGCAACTGGAGAGCTACCTACTCACCAGAGAACTTCCTCTCTTGCAGAAGGAAAAGGCACATCAATTAGAAGTTGATGTTGTCTTTCATTCTCCAATGACATGGTGTGGAGACATCCTGAGGTTTCTACATTTTGAGGTTATAAGGAGCTGTCTGAGTCAGATCAATGGGTCCATCTTAGCCCAGTAATATCATAACCTGACACGGCAGCAGGGTTTGAAATCCAGTCAGGGGCAGATCCTTTATAGGGGCGTCTGGACAAACGCCCCCTCTCACTCCAAATCACCTCAATTGCAGCTCTCCGGCAGAGGCTTCACCCAGACGTTCTACCTGACCAACTATAGTTGATCCAATAAAATGTCAAATAGCAACAAGAGTTGGTTCAATAAAAGATATCATTCAAACTACTTTGTCTCCACCTCTGTCACTTGGGACCAACATGGCAACCATACACTCTCAGGAATTTAAAGGTAAGACATCATGCGAGTTAAAGGATGACAGTTAGGGATGCAGACACACACACACCTCAGTAAGACTGTCTACCCACAGATCCATAATTCACCTTATTTTTAAAACAGTAAATTACAGTAGTGAGAATGAGACACCATATGACTGCTTTTCATCCTAGGCAAAGCTGACTCTATAATGTGGAATATGTCACCAAGCCCAGCGCCACAAGAGGCCGAGGGCTTTCTCAATTGTGCTGCCAGCTTTTCCTGACTTCAGTGGGAAAGATGACATGCACTTGGCACCTCACAGCAACTTGCAGGACTTGTCCTTAATTTTGGCAGCTCAGAGGAACTGGTCCCGCCTACTCCTATTGAAGGCCAAAGGCAATAAGTGAAATACCGTTGACTTCAATGGGAACGGAGTCAGACGCAGTCCTGCAGTACTGTAGTATGTGCCAAATCTAGCGTGTCTTATTACCGAGAGCATTCCCACTGATTTCAGGAGTTACCACCTCGCTTCAGGTTTTCACCTGGAGAGGGCAGGATCAAGCCAGCAGGGGCAGGGCACAGGGGATAGCACACCCCTTTGGGACATAACCCTACCCCTTACAGAGCATCTTAACATCATGATGTCAAGATCATGACATCATCCCAATTCCAGCTCCTCCTCCCTCCCCCACTCGGTGGGGGTTCCCCAAGGCTCTGTCCTGGGCCCTCTCCTCTTCTCTATCTACACCCTGTCCCTTAGCAAACTCATTGCATCCCACGGCTTCCAATATCACTTTTATGCTTGCTGACGACACTCAGCCCTATCTCTCCACCCCCTCTCTCTCCCCTTCTGTCCAAGCTCGCCTCATCCACTGTCTCTCTGATATCTCCACCTGGATGTCCCAAAGTCAGCTCAAGTTCAACATGGCTAAGACTGAACTCCTTATTTTTCCTCCCTACCCTTCCTCCCCCTCTTCCCTCTCCATCCTTATTGATGGGGTCACCATCCGTCCTGTCCCCCAAGCCCGTAGCTTGGGCTTTGTCTTCGACACTCATCTTTCCTTCAAACCTTACATCGACTCTGTTGCCAGGTCCTGTCGCTTTGCCCTCCGTAACATTGCATGGATTTGCCCCTTTCTCTCTGTCTCCTCAGCCAAAACCCTTGTTCACGCCATGGTCATCTCTCGCCTTGACTACTGCAACCTCCTCCTCACTGGCCTCCCCTGCTCTCATCTGTCCCCCCTTATTTCCATTCAAACCTCCGCTGCTAGGATCATCCACTCAGTCCGTCGCTTCAACCACGTGCAGCCTCTCCTCTCTTCTCCTCACTTCACTGGCTCCCCCTTTCTGCACGCATCCTTCACAAACTCCTGGTATTTACTTACAAAACCCTCCACAACCTGGCTCCCTCTTACCTCTCAGCCCTTATCTCCTTACACGCACTCTCCGCTCCTCCGCTGTCCCCTCCCTTGCTCTCCCTCATCTCCCCTGCTGACCTAACCGCCTTCGTCCCTTCTCCCTCGCTGCCCCCCATGCCTGGAACTCCCTCCCTCACCACAGCCGCCTTGCCCCCTCCCTCCGCACATTCAAATCCCTCCTCAAAACCCACCTCTTCCTCGCCGCCTTTCCCGATGTCTGTTAGAACTTTCCTCTCAATATTTACTGTCTGCCATCCCCGAAGACTCCTGCCTAACTGCAACCAAGCCAAGCACGTGCACCTGAGACTTCGCATCCGCTTGAATGTTTTTATCCCTTGTCTCTCCCTATGTCCCCTATCCCTGTCTTCCCCCTCCATGTCTATTAGATTGTAAGCCATAGGCAGGGACTGCATCTATATCATTGTTCTGTAAAGCGCCAGGTACACAGCTGGTGCTATACAAATGCTAATAACAATAACAACAACAACAACAACAACAATAATAATAATAATAATAATAATAATAATAATAATAATAATAATAATAATAATAATAATAATAATAATAATAATGAAGATGATGTCTGGAGGAATTGGAGCTTCCTCAGAGCTCAGAAACTCTGGGCATTTTTACAGGCATCTGATTTCAAAGTCCAGGTTCAGTGAACTCACGCATGGTGAGTTTAGATGCTCCCCCCGGAAATCGGCTGGGTGCTGTTGTAAACAGCGGCGCCCAGCAACCTCTGCATGTTTTGTGACCCAGACTTGTAAGTCCCTGGAAGCAGAGGACGTACAAATCCGGGTCACGAAACATGCGGAAGTCTCTGGGCACCGCTGTTCACAACAGCACCTGGCCGACCTCCGGGAGTGGGGAGGAGCATCTAAACTCCCTGCATGAGAGTTCCCCGAAGCTGAACTTTGAAGTCTAGGAGAAATCAGGTGCATGTAAAAATGCTCTCTGTGTCATAACCCAGAGTTTCCAGGAGAAACCGAGAGAGGTGGCAACCTTCATTCATTCATTCATTCATTCAAATTTATATCCTGCCCATTCCCGAAGGCTCAGGGCAGGTAACAACAACATAAAACATACAAGTTTAGAAGTACATAAAAACATATTAAGAATTCCCTACAATCCCCTACTGTAATTGTGTAAGGCCCAAATGTTGCATGCATGTAGAGCTAGAGTCAATTTTGTATTTTACCCATGGCCCACGATCACTTCGAGAGAGCAATCAGCTCGTGCGAACATAATTACATGGAGTGATAAGTTAGTCTGTTACTCACCTTTCCTAACTTTATGCAAGAATTAATAGTATCAAGGAAATCAGCTTTTTTTTCATTTATAGGCACTTCTGTTAGCTCCTTTCCTATTAATTCCCCTTTTTGATAGCCCATCACCGATTCAAATGCAGGATTGACATACTGTGAAACAAAAAGAGGCCTCATTAAAAACAACAGTCAAAACCAACCTACATTTTGATCCCCCTGATCTTTAAACCGGGCAGTATATTTCCTGCGTTAGTATGTCTTTTGTGTATTATTCTTAAAACAGATGCTTCAATATTCTTTTTCTAAAACAACAGAACCCAAGGCTGGAAGCCCTAGCGCAACCCTAAGAGAAGCCAGCATGTATGTGCCTGTGCCCCAAAAGAGGGGAATACATTTTTTAACGTAACAGAATTTGGCTTTGCACACCCAAGGAGCTGTTAGAAATGATAGTGAGAACACCTCCCCAAAGGAGGGCGCTTTCCCACGTTACAAAATGCGTCTGATTTGCCTCTGTGGGAAAACCTCCAGGAGGCAAATCAGGTGTGAGGTTTGTAGCGTGGGAATGTTAACCTGTGCATTTTGGGCAGCAATCCTGCAGGGGATTCAGAGCTGGTACAAAATTGGTAAATCCGACTTTGCATTCCCCACAGGATTGCTGCCAAAAATGTGCGGGTTAACATTCCCATGTTACAAACCCTGCGCCTGATTTGCCTCCAGGAGATTTTCCCGGAGGCAAATCAGGAGCATTTTGTAATGTGGGAAAGCACCCCGAGTCCCCTTTCACTTCAAGTTTAAGTTTAGCCCAATGTTGTAAAAGTCACAAGGAATGGTTGGATTTTGTAGGGTTGTGCAAGGGTTGTGTGCAAAAGGGTTGCAAAAAGGGTTTGTGCAAAAGCCATCTGTTTCCTTTTATGTACAAAGGCCAGAAACTCTATCTCGAGGCTAAACGAGTAAACGGAGCTTTATCCAGGGTATTTTAAGAGGAATTGTCACTAGGCAGAAAACAACCTAATCTCAGGCTCATAGCTAGGACACTGGCATGGATGGGGAAAGGGGAGGAGTCAGACTGCACAACAAGGGGGGCAGTTTCTAGTGTCAGGTCTATTCGGGCTGCATTCCCATAACTCATCTATGGGAACTCTGGGCTGTAGTAGCAGCTGGAATCCTTCTATGGCCCATTACATGGAGTGATATAGGGCTGTAATCCACAATGGCATCTCCACTGCTCCAGCATTAAATAAATAAATCGATGAAATAAATATTTCTCTTTTTGATTGCTCTGCTGAGGAAGAAGGTTCTGACTGAGGAAAAATTGCGTTGCCCTAGTGTTTCCCCTTATGTAAAAGGGCTTGCATGGACCCGCCCAAGGAATCGCTCAAACCCGCTTGACTTATTGGTTAACATGGGCATAGGCTGCAACTTTATTCAATTCCAAAAGGTGGCCCATGTCTTGGGCGCACCGGTCATCACTTTCTGGCACCTCCTCCTGAGCGTGCCCATTGCGTATGCTTAAGGCTACAGTGTGACATGCCCTCATGGGCATCCCTTATACCAAAGATCAGCAAGTGAAGCCACAAATGTCATTTACACCTTGAATACAGGCAGGGGCTCCCGCATTGCTTGGCCAAGGCCAAAGGGTTCCTGGACCCTAAACGGGTCGCACAGGGATGGAGATTTACGGGGCAAGCAGCCAACCTAACCACAAAGTCACTAGCTTTTGCCTGCCCCTGGCTACGCTGGTAAGTAGCTCCTCCTGTGTATTGTATCTATAGTTTTTCCAACTGCCACTTGACTTCAGCCATGGTTCCATGTCTGATGTCCACTTACAGTTGTGGCAACTATCACGACTCCCACTGCCCTAGTGGGTTACACACGACCTACTACGGAGAAGGTAAAAACCACACCCCTTACTTTACCAGTACAGGGCTGTGTAAAATTCCTTTTCAGCCCTGAATACAGCAACTAGCTGTTTCCCATAGCAGGATAATTATTTATATACAAATGCCTGGTATTGCGGAGGGCAGGAGAGTTTTCCACTTGCGCTGGGCAGCTAAACCAAAAGTGTTGCCCAGGTGGGTCCACGCTATTTAAGTCGGCCTGGTGGTCTAACCCCCTCAGCTATTCCCACCTGGCTATATGCCAACAGGCTCCAGGTGGTCATTGCATGACGTGGGACAGGCAGACACCTGGCAGATGCCACCCACTAATGGAAGGGAGCATTCCTTGAGTGGACGTGACCGAAGAATCACTCAAACTCACGTGTTGGTTAACATGGGCATAGGCCCCAACTTTACTGTATTCCAACAGGTGGCCCGTGTCTTGGGCGCACCAGTCATTGCTTTCTGGCACCGCCTCCAGAGCATGGCCTTTGTGTATACTTAAGGCTACAGCATGACATGCCCTCAAGGGCATCCCTTATGCCAAATATAAGCAAGTGGAACCATGAACATTGTTTAAACCTTGACTGCAGGCTGTCGTCCCCTGCACTGCTTGGAACACTGCCAGCCAGGGCTGGCGGTTTCCTGGACACTAAACAGGTCACACAAGGACAGAGATGCAGGGAGAAGGCAGGTGACCTAACCACAAAGCCACTAGCTTTTGCCTGACCCTGGCTATGCTGGTAAGTAGCTCCTCCTGTGTATTGTATCTATAGGTTTTCCAAGTGCCACTTGACTTTAGTCATGGTTCCATGTCTGATATCCGCCACAGAAAAGGGGGTAGAGGTGGACCATGAAGAAGGGGCTTTTGATGGGGAGGGTGGGAGGAGAGCATTTGGCTCTTAAAATGTATTCTCATCAAGCTTTGGTGGCAAAATCTATTGTTCATTATTAAATCTGAAGGGAAAGTCAATTCTTCTTCTTAATTTCTATAGTAATTTCTGTGTACACAATACTTAACAATCTTCATCTAGTTCACCCTCACAACAACCTTGGAAGACAGGTCATTATTATTCCCATTTTACAGATGAGGAACTGAGTCTAAGATAGTGATGTGCCACCTAGTGACTTACGGTAATTTCAGACATGACGGGCCCAGAGGCCCACCACGCTGAACCCCAGACTGGGATCTCTTTCAGATCCCGGTCTGTGATGAAGCCGTCCGTCCTTCAAACGTGCTGGCTCCATCACTGTGGGGAATCAGGGAGGGGGCGAGGCTGTGAGACCGCATGGCCCTGCCCCCCCCCCACGCCCGATCCCGTATCGCTGTCGGGGCCACAATCTGGGATGGGCCAAAGGTAACACACATTACTTTTGGCCCATCCCGTATTGTGGCCAATCTAACCATGGTTCTCGACCTCCGCCCGGCCGGAGGTCCAGAACCGTTGTTAATTTGACCCCTGCCAGAGATTCACTGTGGTGAACATCTGGCGGGGGTCAAACAGATGTTCATGGGAACGCCACTACTACAGGGAATCCACTGGGGTTCACTGTGGTGAAAGGCGTTTTCGTAACGTCTGAAATTACCCTTAATAGCTAAGATAGGATGGGATTTGAACCTTGGTCTCCCAGAACCAAGTTCAAATGATTATCCAGTAGGCTACAAACCTCTCCTGTATCCACCTTGTATCTAGATTTGCACTGTGAGGACCCCATTCATGGCTATTTTCAGACGTGATGGCTCTTTGAGTTGTCACGCTTTGATCCTGCCCATGGTGAGAGCCCTCACCACAGGCAGGATCAGGACCGGACGCTGAACAAATGTGTCAGTGGCTGGGGCTGGGGGAGGGGGGGTCTGGCACCATCTTGGAAGAGGGATGTGCATGCAGAGAACAGTCATGGCAGTCACTTTGTGCATGCACATTACTGGGAAGAACATGGTACACGGTAAAGAGAAGCAGTCAATGATAACGGTAAATAGGATATTGAGAAAAAATCTTGACCGAGATTTCGAACCATTATTGAGATCGTCCCAAGATCTCAGTAACGGTTCTTGATTCTTGTGAGTTTTTCGCAAGAAATAAATTGATTCTTGTTTCAACCCTATAATTAAGCTGCCAGGGTTAGATATATAAGCCCTATCTATTCTACCTTTTGATTTGGGACCTGTTTCAAAACGTGGGGGGGTGGGGGGGAGGAACAGTTCTAACTGAATTGGTTTGGACAGTAGTATAGACTGCATAGACAGTCTATACTGTATAGACTGTATACACAGTTAAATTGTAGCATAACCTATTTTCAGAGCTGTGCTCTAGCCTTGTTTAAATAAGGTTTATGGTTACTTCAACCATAGCTGAGCAGACTGTATTAGAAAGGTTAGCTGGGTCTGCGTTCATGTTCAGTTTAAACACAGCTCTGTAAACCAAGCTGAGTTGTAAAAAGGGTTATAGAATTAGGTCTGAAGGGAATGAGCCTCAAGCAAAATTATGATTTTGTTTTAAAGTGATGATTTTGTTCTAATCCCTTTGATCACCTGGCCAGGTAACTAAAGAACACTCTGGCTTTGTGTGTATGTGGAACAAGCCCTGCATTCAGCTAACATTTTTAGAAGAAATTAACTTGATTGACAACATTTTGGGATAACAGAGTAAATAAAATAGAAGTGGCATTTGCCAGACATTCTCAGCCCAAGGTTTTACCTTGTGTTGGTGCAGCATGGTCTAGTAGTCACTACATCATCAACCCCTCCCTCCCTCAATCCCCGGCAAAATAAGTACTACAAAAAGAAATCTACAGAGCTCAAACTTTAAACTTTTTCTTCGTTTCTGGAGATTATTTTAAGAGAAGGAAATTCTACCTTAGAACTGAATTTGTCCAACTTTACTCAGAACTAGCAGATTAGATTCTGGAACCTTCTTAAAAAGGGGACTAAATAACATTGTGGATTAAATGAACTGTAACGAGGTCGCACAACGATTTTTACTGCTCATAAACATAACCATAACAAACCTGTATTACATGCTCTTCGCTTGTGATCTCAATGGCTTCTTGACTTTTCTCTAATGCTGTAAATATTGAATTACAAGCCCTGTCAACAGAAAAAGACTACTGATTAGATTTAATGGGCATGCCTTTTAATTTATAGAACCATAAAATCTTTTCACGTAGAAACAAACTACAATGGAAGCAGTCAACGCTAGCAAAGAAGCTTTGGCTTCAAAGATTAATAAGATCAGATTTTAGTGCATGGTTGACTTTCTGCAATGAAACTCCTCGTGGAAAAAATACCATCATCAGCATCAATGAACTTGGTCCCTTGGGGCGGCGTTTGAGATAAATGCAATTACCTTAATTTAAATTGTGCCCGCACTTCGCCATACTCCAGCTGGATGAGTTCATTGTAACAGGCCATAATATTGGAATTTTCTACATATCTCTGTTAAGGAAAAAGGAGATCATTTCAGTAACTCTCTACAGGTGAAGATGCAATTTTAAAATCACAATAGGCGAGGAAGGTTTTCAAAGGCACAAATGGAAGTCGGGTGCTTAACTTTTTGTCGACTGTTCAAATGGTACATTTTCAAATGAAGTGTCAAGTTGCTATGAAATTCTAATAGTTTGTAGACACAGGTTAAGACCTCTGAGGTCTAATTTCTTTGAATTAAAAGTAAAATTTGAGTTCTTTCGTTATACCTTTGCTTTCTGAGCACTTGAGGACAGTGCAGTCATGGCTTCATGCCTTTTCCCACAGCCACAAGAATTAAATACTTACTTTAAAAAGCAGTGGTTTTCATAATTTTATCCCAAGACTTGAAACTCTGGGGAACAGTTCACAAACCATTTACTCCAGATGAACATTGCTGGCTTCAGTGGGCTTTTGGACGAAGTCATTTGTGGATCATGGCCTTAAGCTTTAAGAGAGCTTGAAAATGGCAAGGCTTTCAAGAAAATGGCAAGAATTGGCAACCATGTTTGGATTGGGACCCAGATTCCAGCCTTCAATTCTATTTTATTTTTCATTTAGGGTGCATTTCCATAATTAATGAAACCCCTGAAGAGCATTAAATGCAACATATTGCTAGATTCCCAATAAGCAAACAGGCGGAAATATGCTAGGGCGGGGGCAATAAACAAACCAGTGAACATGCGCTGCCGAGTCTCACAATAAGTCTCCAACTCCTTTTTGTTCTATTTTAAGCTTAATTTACTGAAGAATCCACTTAACTGATGCACTAACAAGCACCGTGTCTGCTTAATTGGGAGAGTTGCCAGGGAACAGATTCAGTGTCACGCATTTCAGGAGACTGGAAACAATAGATAATAGCACCTGATAATGTCTGAAGCCTGGTGACAGGTGTGAATTGGCATTTGAGAGCATACATTTCCTCCTGTGCATGATATTGTTCCCTTGAGGACACCGCTTGCTCTGCTACAGTAGGGCTACTAATAGGTGGATCTTAGCTATGTGCAGGGACCCGTGTTCACCGCGTTTCTCCCATTGCCGCCAATGGGGAAAATGCCGTGATTACAGGTCTCTGCTTATGTAGAAATAACATGTTTCATATTTTGTATTATTGTGTTTAAACAATTTAGGAAGTAAAACCTAACATCTGACAGCACAAGATATTCCCCATGATGTCTGGTAATTAAGATCATCCCTGAAGTAGCTGTGTTTTTTTCTCATTGGGCCCACAGTAGTCTAGGGATTAGGGGAGGTAAAGACTTAGGGCGAATTCACACGTGCAGCAATTATCTGGATTTAAAAAAATTCAGTTCTCAATAGTTCGCTGTTAACAAGTCCTGTTGCATTCACATGCATGCCATACCGGTTTTAACTACAGCGAAATAACACATTCAGACCTTCTTGTAGTGCGCGCTTACCCGGCTGCTCAGTGAGGTTCAATTACAGGAAGTGGCCTGTGGGGAGCCAGAAGGTTGCTGCCTTGTAAACAACATTCTTTGAGATGGTTCTAAACATTCTCACAACACACAACCTTCCAGCCAACATGGATTTTTTTTCTCTTGTATGTCTAGAAAGGGTTGGAAGGAACGGTCATTCTGAAGGGTAGAGTGCTTTTTATACTAGAGAAGCTTGAGACCATCATGTGGTCTATTATTTGAATAGGGTGAACATGCACAACCCAGTTGTGAGAATGTTTGGAGCCAACTCAAAGAATGTTGTTTACAAGGCAGCAACCTTCTGCGTTATCTCCTAGTCCGATCGGAGTGCCGGTGTCCCGCTGCTGCTACTGCTGCAGCGCTACTAGGAGGCAGAGGCAGATGATGGAAGGGGACGGGAAGCATGGAGGGGAGGCAGAAGAACTTTTGGGGGGAGAAGCTGGCTGCAGTCTGCCCCCAGCGAGGCAAGTGCAGGGCCCCAGCTGGTCTCACTTCTTCCGGTAGGGGCAGGAGTAAAACAGTGCACTTGGAAGCACAGTTGCATTCACATGCAGAAAATATTTTGCACCAGTTAAAACCACTACCATGTTGCTTTCACACTGCTGTAAAGTGCGGATTTATTGAAACCGAACACCAAAAAGGTAGGTTTGAGTAGCTTTGACATTCGGATTTCTTTAGTATATTGACCACAATAATTTGCATTAGGGACTTCAGACGTGCATGATACATTCGAATTATGATTTAATTCGAAAAAAACTGAACGTCTGAAAGACCCCTTTAGATGCAATCAGTGAGTAGGCAGTGAAAGAATTCCCAAAGCCTCAAGAATCAGCATCTCCTATTGCATCCTATGCCTCATATTACAGAGCGTCCCGGGGATATATGCAAATATACATACCCTTGTGAAACCAGCAGAAATAAGGGGCAATATTGAGGATTCTTCACGATCAGCATGTCTTTAAAAAAGACAGAAAAGTCAGTAAGGTCTTTACTCTTAATTAAGTCCTGATTCCAACAATAACATGTGTGTCTGCAGTTGTAAGTCTGTATTAAAAATCGTCTTGATCTGGAGACCAAAGACTCATTCAGACAACAACCCTCTTTTAGAGTGGGTAGTGGCACAAACCCACATTCCAAGTGTTGCCTGAAATTCTTACCACTTCCAGTGCTTCTCCACTCTGCGTAACTACTACATGCAGGGATAGTACAAGGACAAGTGGTGGCTCATCCATTGGAGTTAATGGAGCTCAGCCCCACTAAAAAATCCTGTCCCTATGGAGGTGCTTCTGATGAACTGCTGCTATTGCCTGTACTCGAACATGCAGGGCTGGAGCCAAACTGTCCTGACTGCTTAAGGCAACTGCGAGCAAGCTCTGTTCTGTGCCTGCTCACAGCTCCCCTGAGCATAGTGCTGTAGTTGGAGCATGGAGAGAGATGATCGATGTTTAGCTTTCCTCTGAGGGAGTGAGGGGGTTGGATGTGTGTGTATGTATGTGCAGAAGCAGCCTTAGGGAAGGGCAGTTGCCCCAGGCCCTTTTGTGAAGGCTCTGCAGAAAACCCCTCATGCATTGCTCCAGCCACTGCTTCATGTGCTCCTGAGGGTGCCCCCACCCCCAGGCCTTGCTGCCACCAATACCGCTATCCCTCTTGAGGCTTGTGGATGCTGCTTATAATGCACTATTATACAATGTGCATTATGTATTTATATTTATTTATTTTGTAGATTTATACCCCGCTCCTCCTGCAAAAGCAGACCGGGGCGGCTTACAACAATAAAAACACAATAAAAACAATTTAAAACATCCAATATAACAATATTAAAACAGGACTAAATATAACAAATGAGATGATAAATAGCAGATCAGGTGGGGGAGCTAAAAACTCCTCACCCTCCCCTCCCACCTTCCCTAAAGGCCTGGGCGAACAGCCAGGTTTTACAACTTCGCCGGAATGTCAACAGGCTAGGGGCCAGACGAGCTTCCTCCGGAAGGGAGTTCCAAAGGCACTGCGCGGCCACAGAGAATGCCCTCTCCATTGTGGCCCCCCGCATTAAGTTCAAATGCGGAGAAAAGTAGCATGTGTGAATGGGGATTAGCAAATTGTAATGCGCATCTTAAACAACCAGTTTAAAACAATGCAGACTTTTTTATGTGGGAATGCACCATTAGAACCAGCCCTTTATATGAACGTGGTGAGGGTGGGGATGCAGAGCGTCTACTGAAGGGCCGCAGGTGTCCAGTTGGTCTACCAGGATCCCTGACCCTGATGGTACCAAGTGGCCAAAGCACCTGGAATGGCTGTCTCAGCTCCATTTCAGTTATTTTATTATGACTAAGACTATCTTGATAATTCATATTAGGATTTTTTTTCACTTAATATGCTTTGGTTAAGTATGGCCTACCCAATAATAATGGCATACCACAGAGTTTCCCATGTTTCTTGTCTGTATGACCCCATTTTGAGACTTAAATATAATCCCATGACCCCAGACAGCAACAAAAACATAGAACTCTACTGACTAGTAATTGGGATGCTGACCCCTTCTGCAGAGGGCATGACCCCAGCCCCCAGTTTGGGAAGCTCTGCCATAGAGCAGCAACACAGGATCCTCCAAACAGCAACGTTCTCTGTCGTAAAAGCCGTTATCGTCACACGAGGGTGGGGGAGAACTGCGGCTCGGGAGCTGTATGAGGCTCCCGAGCGCAGCTCTTGTCCAGGGCTGGTCCTGGGCCTTGTGCTGCCTTAATGGTCCCATAGACTAATTGTAGCAGAGTCTATGGAGTTGAATCTCAGCTGCTCCTCGGAATTTCAGCAGCCAAGACCTCAGACTACTGGCTCCGTCAGCCAATCACAAAGCAAGAGAGGTTTGTGTGTGCGTGCACATGCATGTGTGGCTCTTGGCCCATATGAAGATTTTGGTAGGTGGCTTGGGTGGGGGGATGGGAACTTTGCCCACTTGTGTTCTAATAGCTGCCCTGGCAGCGAGCAGATTTGCATTGTTTGACCTTTACTCGAGAAAGAAAAAAAACTTCTAATTTACCTTCGTACTACACCGATGATAACTGTATTTTCTGAGGGTTTTGTTGTTCGGATTGACCTTAAAACAGAACGAAATAAAAAGATTACTTGAGATGTTTTTTAAAATTCACTCTTAAGTGAATATCAATGACAATATCTTCCTAAAAGGCCCTGTCTCAAATGCTTAATTAAAAACAAAACAATCCAAGCCTGCTTTGTAATTAAGAAAAGAGTACAGGTCTCACCCGCAGCAACTGAGGGGCATCAGTGGAAAAAACAACATGCGGATTGTTTATTAATCGCGATCCCGACCAATGGCTGCAAAGGAATAGCAAACATTCTCCCGACACGAGTGACATGAAGCTGTTATCGACATGACATTCACCCTGCTCCTTCCCCAAACAAGCCACTTCCTGATGCAGCTGTGCTGCATTTCGAGACTTCTCCTCCACCAGGGAAATGAGCATTTTAAATCTGCCCAGGGACTGAGTGGTGAAAGTTTATTAAGAGGAACAATGAAGCTTCCCAGGCTTCTCCTTATGTACATATTAAACTTGAAGCTCCACTTTAACAAGAGAGGAAGAAGGCCTTTGCCCCAATGCTATTTGGTCTGAGCTTTGCACCTACTGGCCCTGTTTCACCATCAGCTGTTTCGCCTACAGAATCTGTATCTTCCGAAAAGGTATTTCACCGGAGAGTCAGTGAAACAAAGCCCTGTGGTGTTTTAAGTCTTCACTGGACCATAACATACAGTGTGATCTACTTGCAAAACTTGAAATTCTAGTTAAGAAATAGGTTTTCCGGAACTCCAATTCTAACAAATGTATTTCTTCTTGTACTGGATAACTCAAATTCCGGACCGTGATTACTTGAAGTGTTCAGGTGCTCTGAATAATAGCCACTGAGCTAAAAAACAACAACAGGACCTTGGAGTGAATTAATGATTTCTTGGCAGTGGTTACTGTACTGTACTGTACTATACCCCAAAGTTTGCAGTGCAATGCAGAACTGGCCCCATCCCCCACCTGCATTGCAAGCTAGGAAGGTATATATTACAGTATCTTAACTGCACATTCATTTACTCAAAGGGTATTTTCAGATGTGACGGGTCTCTGGGCCCGCCACTCTGAATCATGGACCAGGATCGTTCCCTGATCCTGGTTGGTGATGAGGCCGGCTGTTTTTCACACGTGCCGGCTGCACCACGGATGGGAATCAGGGAGGGGGCAGAGTCTGGGCGGGGCTAAGCGGTGCACAATGCGGCTCCATCCCCTGTGCTTCCATGGCTGCCTGCCCTCAGGGGAACAGGCAGGTGCAGCGGCCAATGAGGCCACTGTGTCCGACCACTCCTGGCGGCAGGGACTACGATTGGGAATGGGCCAAGGTAACAGACGTTACTTCTGGCCCATACCTGATCGTGGTCAGTCTAACCACGATTTCAGCTCTGCGGCTTTAGCATTGATCCCCACCAGATATTCACTGTGGTGAACATCTGGCAGGGATCAATCAGACGTTACATTGGTCATGGCCACTCTACGGTGTTCACTGCGTTCACCGTGGTCTGCCGTGGCCATGTAACATCTGAAAATACCTAAAGATACCAGGTGCGGTGTGCACCGTAGGGAATCTGGGACGCTGCCCCTTCTGGCCCCCAGAACTCTGCCCGATCACCCAGCACGGCAGCATAAAATATTACCAGCCCCCGTCCATTTATTTACCTTCTTCTCAGCAGGATGCACACCACGTCGCTTGTGCTACAGCTCTTCATTTTTGTTTATGTCGGGTCCAGTGGGAGCTGGGCGAGGACGGGGCCAAGGCTCAACTTGTTGGTGGGTGGGAGGGAGGGAGGGAGGAGGAGCTCTGACAAGGGAACAGTCAGGAGGGGAAGTTTTAAGGCTCAAAATTGTGCTGATTGTAGAATGGGCGTTTTGCTTAACAGCCCATACTGCAGGCACCTGAGTGGGCAATTCATTTTTTTTGCCACAGGGGGCAGTGTTAACGAATCCCTATGGGCTGTCATTTTAAATGGTGCCTGGGCTGCTGAGCCAAATGCCTAGGCACCAGGACGCAGGTGCAGCAGCAGCAGTTGGGAGCTGCGTGTGTACAATACGAGGCTGTGTGGCGGCGAGCTTTTGTGGAAGTGGCGCCATTTTGTGTTGGCTAGCTGGCAGAGACACACTTTTCTTCTGTGCTGCCTGCCTGCAACTGATGAGTGCTGAGACCCTCACCCTGGCCAGGTCTCATGTGTGGCTAGTCAGGGGTGGTGAGAGACCTGAGGAGTGAAAAAGATCAAAACAACACCGCGATTCCTTTCTGCTGGTGAGTCTGGGGAATGGGGGGGTTGAGGGGAGGACTGGGAGAGTCTGGGGAATGGGAGGCTGTGGGGGGAGGACTGGGAGAGACACCGGGGAATGGGGGGGGAGGACTGGGAGACAGTGGGGAATGGGCCTAGGGGGCATGGGGATGGGGCTGGCTGTGAGACACTGGGAAAATGGGGCTGCAACAGAGATGTGAACATGTTTTGGGGAAATCCTTGTTGCTGCTTTTATGGTGTGCTAAGGACTGCACATAATATTGTTGCCGTGGGATGGTTTGCTTTGCTTGCTCTGTGTTTGCATGATGCATTGCTGCTTTTCTTCTCCCCTCCCAAGCATGAGTAGAGAGGCCATTTTGTAAATTTGTAGTTCTACTGGTTGTGGCTACTCTTGTGTAAAATGGTCCCTTTGCTGTTTCACTGCTGCTCCCTGCTGGAAAGTAGTTTCTGGCCTCTCTGCTTGTGACTGTGCTTTTGAGCATCTTGCCTGGGGTTTTGTTGAGAAACAGAAATGCATTGTTTAAATTTGGTTTATCCAGCTCCAGGCCCAGGCGAGGTGCCAAAGATACCCCCTGACCTCATTTTGCTGCACATCTAGGCTCCTGTTTTGATGGAGCTGGTTTGGTGGCAACACGGGCTTGCAACTGGCCAAACCTTTTCAAAAGGATTGTTTCTTTATATGGGCATTTGGCTGCCGGGGATACGGTGTAGCTACTAGGGATGCTGGTCTGGATGGGGTGGTTTGCTTGTAATGCAGGCCTGCAACAGGCCAAACTTTTTTAAAAGGGCCTGTATGTTTTGACAGGCATTTGGCTGCCGGGATATGGTGTAGCTACTACGGATGCTGGTCTGGATGGGGTGGTTTGCTTGCAATGCAGGCCCACAACAGGCCAAACTTTTTTAAAGGCCTGTTTGTTTGGACAACCATTTGGCTGCTGGGGATATGGTGTAGCTATTAGGGATGCTCGTCTGGATGGGGTGATTTGCTTGCAATGCAGGCCCGCAACAGGCCAAACTTTTTTAAAAGGTCTGTTTGTTTGGACAGGCATTTGGCTACCGGGAATACCGTGTAGGTACTCTGTATAGTGTAGGAGAAAGTTGTGAACAGAGGAGAAAGTAGGTAGGAGCATGGCAGAAGAGAAGGCTGCAGACAACAAGGAGACCCCTTTTCCCTGTACCCCACTGAATCCATCTCTTCCCCTTCCTCTTCTCGTGCACCAAAACCCAACCCTTTCCCTCCTACTTCTCCTCTGTCCTGTCCTTCTCTTTCCTTTCGGCTTGTTGCAGGACAGGGAGCTAACTCAGTCCTCCCAGTTCTCCAAGCCAGAAGGAAGGCTTGTCCCAAAGCCTACACCTTCAGAAGACTACAGGTGGCCAAGGAGGGCATGAAAATTGAGGATTCGAGGGTTCAGGATAAAGGTAGGAGATGGCAACGTGATCTATTTTTTTAAACTGCTATGGTTAATTTGGACCTGGTGGAAAAGAGAGAGTGGACGAGACCCCAGTAAGAGGACTCTCTATCCCCCAGTGGCAGTGCTTCACGCAGCAGCAAGGAGTTCCCAGTGTTAACTAATGTAATATCCATCCAATGTTAACGATGGGAACTTCTTGCTGCTGGGTTAAGCCACGTGACTGGCCTAACTGTTGCTTGCGCCACTGATGGTAGGTTCAACCCACCCACTGCCCCACCATGCTCAAAAACCACCAGCCACCACTGAAAGATACTGATACCTTTTAGCTGGGAAGTTTGAAATGGTGCTTCAGAAAAACTTACCCAGTCCCCTTTATTTAACTCTTCATAAATTGGGATTTTTACAAAGGTCCCACAAAATTAAACTTAACAGAACTCTACTGAAGGAATAGTTTTCTCTCTCCTCTCATTCATGTTCTGCAGTAGTTAATGAAGTTATTTTGGGGCAAACATACAATACAGTACCAGGCGTCTGAGCCCAATTAAGTAGTAGAGTAGATGTACCACTGGGTCTATAAATTGTTGCCTAATTTGCATATGTCATTGCTGTGCTTACATGTGACCTAGGAAGGACCTGAGCAAGCAAATGGCTGATTAAGTGAGTTTCTGAACTGATTGACCTGATTTGCTGTGACTGATGTGCATGCAAACTGGGTGGGCAATGGTTGCACTGATCATTTGCAAATCCAATGTTTCAGCTTCACTTGGGCACTGAAATCCCACGAAGGGCTTATTGCTTTGTATAAGCCAGTGATGAGCATCCCTAGAGCAGCATGTTCCAAACTTTTGCCTGTGTGCCCCTTCTGAAACCTCCCTGTTCTCCTCCCCCTTCTTCCTCCCTCTCGACACAGGACCTCTCCTTTTCAAACAAGATTGATAAAATCTGCCTTGACATACCTTCTCAACCCTCTCCCTCCCCCATTTCCTTCCCTGCTCTCCCCCTGCTTCCTCTCTTCTACAATCCTTCTCTTTAGCTTCACTTGATGAGATCAGTTCCCTCCTCTTTTCTTCCAACCTCACCCCCCACCTACCCTCTTGGCCCCATCCCCTCTCATCTCCTAACAGCAACTGCCCCCACCGCTGCACCCTCTCTGGTGCACATCATCAATCTTTCCTTCTCTACTGGGTCCTTTCCATCGGCCTAAACACGCCACTGTCTCCCCTAGCCTTAAGAAGGCCACTCTTGACCCCTCCAAGTATCGCTCCATGTTGCTCCTCCCCTTTGCTTCCAAGCTCCTGGAGTGAGCAGTCTACGTGTGTTATCTTGATTTCCTCTCTTCCAATTCCTCTCTTCAATCGGGCTTCCGCCCTCTCCACTTGACTGAGACTGCCCTCCCTTCTCTTAGCTAGGTATTTGGGCCTCTATTCCATTCTTGTCCTGCTCCATCTCAGTCTCTGCTGCCTTTGACACTGTTGACCATGGCCTCCTCCTGGATTTGCTTTGCTCCCTTGGTTTCTAGGGCTTGGTTCTCAACTGATTCTCTTTGTATCTCTCAAACAGCCCCTGCAATGTCTCTCTTGCTAGTACCTTGCTCCCTGTCTCTGTGGGAGTTCCCCAAGGCTCTGTCCTGGGCCCTCTTCTCTTCTGACTTTACACTCTTTCTCTGGGCAAACTCACTGAGGACATTTTCAGAGGGACAAACTATCCCAGGATAATTAGAATAAACTCTGGTGATTATTATCCCTGGATAATGAAGTGGCACATGTTAAGACCGACATTTCTATCCCAAGATAACTTAATTCCGGGATAGTCCATGTGAACAGTACATTGTAATTAGAATTGAATGAAAAATCCCGCTGTGCTTTTCTGCCAAGTTCAGAGCAATGTTTTCTGGGACTCAAATGGCACGTCCTTTCTCTGCAATGTCACGTCCTCTGGGCAGCTGAGCATTTCTGAGCACATACCTTGCCGTTAGACTCTGTGGCACTAATCACCGGGATAGCCGACTATCTCAGGATATGTCATTCAGACGGACATTATCCCGAGATAGTTTAACAACCAGTTGTTATAAACCCCAGCGATTGGAGTTTTATAACATCCTGATATTTTTGTTATCCCAGGATATAATCAAATCACTGCTGACAGCGTTTAGACGGACAAACTATCCTGGTGATAATGCTCTTATCCTGGGATAAGTGTCCGTCTGAAAATGCCCTGAATCTCACGGCTTCTAGTATCACCTATATTGCGGATGACACTCAACTCTCTCCCCACCCCCACGCTCCCTCCGTCCATCCAGTCTCATATCACAGACTGTCTATCTGACATAAGTGCTTGGATGTCTCACCGCCAATTCAAGCTTAATATGGCCAAGACTGAACTCCTCATCCCTCTCTCACTCAGAATCCTTCTCTTCCCTGTAACTAAGTTAAGCATGTGCACCTGTGACTTCTCAACTACATGACTGTATCCTTGTCTCTCCCAATGTTCACCTCTCCCTTGTCTCTCCTCCCTTGTCTTTCTTAGATTGTAAGCTCCTTGGGGGTAGAGACCTGTGATTGTACAGCATCAGGTACACTGTTGGCACTATATAAATAAGCAAACAAACAAATAAATATAGACAGATAATACTAAAAAACACATAACCAGCAGACTTGGGCAGATCTATATGGCATAAAATAATAAGATTTTATATATAGAAAGGGATATTATAACAGATACCTTCAAGTCCCTCCTAAAAAACCTACCTCTTCCATTCAGTTTTTCCTACAGTGGCTACTGCTAACTTTCTAACTCAGGCTTGTGTCCTGAGAGGAAGTTTTTTTACAATTTAGGGCTCCAAGGTGGTTGGAATTGCACATAGAACCAGATCCTTGATTATTTTGTACTGTTTTGTGTTAATTGTGCACTATGCTAACAAGGATTAATATGAACCTGAACTCCTGGTGGACTTGCCTGGAGGGTCCTTATTCGGTGGAGTCTCCAGACGAAGCAAAGATGCGGACGCCCTGAGGAATCTCTGAGGATGTATCGCGGTTACTGAGCCAATGCCATAAAAGATCTGACGGGTCTGATTTCTTGGGACTCTGCTATTGACATCAAACAAGGGCCATGGACGATTGTATTGGACCTGAGTCTGATGGCTAAGGGACTGACTTGGACTCAGCAATTAGCCATTCAAGATATGAATTTGTTCTGATTGTTAATTGGATTTGGGAATGTTTGTGGGTTGGGGATTAGGTGGTAAAGTATGTCTGCTCTGTATATGTATGAGGAGCTAAACGAGTATTTTTATTTATAGCTCTGTTTGAGTATCTAATTCAGTTTTACTTTCTTCATTGTGTATTATACTATCTATCTATCTATCTATCTATCTATCTATATAACATATTATATTTTATAATATTTATAATATTTATATTTTATAACATTCTATTTTATTGCAATTCTATGGCTATGGCTGTTGGCTACGCCTAATAAATGATATTTGATTTGATTTGTTTTTCCTACCTCCTTATCCCCACACTGCTCACTGATGCTTTGCCTTATACTGTCTTATCCTTTAGGATTTCCCATCACCCTTTGTATCTCAGCTAAGCATGTGCACTTGCAACTTCTCAACTTCTTGATAAGTGTACCTATCTCTCCCAATCGTCACTCTCCCTTATTTCTATTGCAAGCTCCTTGGGGCAGGGACCTGTCTCTAATCATGATTGGTCAGTTCCAGGCATTTTGTTAGCATTATGTTGTTGTTGTTATTATTATTATTCATTATTATTTATTTACTATTAAAGTTTCTTGGCTGGCAGCAACTACATTCTGCACTTTAAATCTCCCAATACAAATACTTTTGCTGAATTTGTAGTAAAAACCCAACTTACCTGCATAGTGCTTATGCATCAAAATACCTGGAATGTCTATGATCGATAATGATGATTTCATGGTGTTTATCCAGAAAGCACTCTAGTGCCGATTCAGGTGTCCTGGCAATATTACACCGAAATCCAGCTTTCTCGCATGCCCAACAGAAGCCATTACTCTGGTTATCTTCTTTGGCAAACACTAAAAGTACCTGGTTCAAAGGAGCACAGGAAATAATTTTTAACACAAAAGATTTTAAACAGTGGATACACAATATTATCATTTAATATAGCACTCTCAGTATTCAAAGTGCTTTACGATTCTTACCTACCCTAACAACTCTGGCCATTTTAAACGAGACGCTCCTATGCATGGACACCCAGTGTCCACGTGGAGAAGTGTCTCATTTAAATGCAGAGGAGCATGGATGCACGTTCTCGCTACTCACAGAGCAATCAGAGAAACGGTAGGTTGCTCCATGCGTGGAGATGGGTGTGCGCCCGTCTACATGGTCCCCCCATGCACAGTCCCCACAGCGGTGCTCCACCGACCACACACAGATCACAGCCCCAGTGGTGGTCCGTTTAAAAACGGCCTCTGTGTAGTAGGTTACTATTATTCCCATTTTATAGATGGGGAACTGAGGCTGAGAGAGAGTGACTTGCCCAAAGCCACTCAGTGAGTTCATGGCTAAGATGGGATTTGTATGCCAATCTCACAGGTCCAAAGACAACACATTAACCACTGGTCTATTGATATAAAGGTATTTCAATTTATTCTTAGAATCTTTATGGCGTGATGGGGTGCATTGTCTCTTCTTTTACCCCACAAAGCCCTGACCCCACCCAAATGGCAGCAGCTCCACCCACTCACCTAGTTTCTGGAAAATCCAAATGCCATTGGGGAGTGGAGTGGTGTAGGGGACACTCTCTTTTTGCCACCGTTTAGGCGCAGGTAGGGTTGCTATGTCCCTCCAAGAGGAAACCCAGAGACGGAAGGACCACATCAGAAAGGATGGGGCAATGGGGCTGTCACAGCCCTTTCTGATGTAACCCCACCCCTTACAGGTTGCAATGTCATAATGCTCTGCTGGGGGCGGGGCCACGTCACCACTTCCTGTCACCTCCAGAAGCCCCCATTCTCTGGGCTAGCTACAGTTCCCTCCCCCTGTCCCGGGCGGAACTGGAGAAATCAGGGCTTTCCCCAGAGTCTGGAGACTCTTGGTGAAATCCCAGAGAAGTGGGACTCCTATTTAAGGGGGATTATAAAAGCTTGAAATTAACAATTACCCCCCGCGTTTGTAATTTGGAGAGGGGAAATGAGTCCCCTCAATCCCCTCTGCTTTTACGTACACGTCTTTCTGAAAACTATAATGAAGCCCATTCCCAGGATTGATTCATTCAGTATTTAATACGCCTATTTTAAAATAGTAGCGTAGCTTTGAAATATCTGTATGGGAACATCATTATCATTGGAATGTTATGGCCCTGAACCTACAAGCGTTTTCATGCGCTAGAAGCAATGGGACTACGCACATCATGCGTTTTCATTAAGGGGCAGAGGTACACAAGAAAGACAATAAACAGGATATAGGAATCAGCAATAAAGCCTTTATCCATTTATTTATTTATTTGAGATTCGTATCCTACCCTAGTCTGAGGGCTCAGGGTGGGTGACAATATATAAAACACAAAATAATGAATATAAGCATATCGAATACCTCATGATACAAAATATAAACCCCCTTTTAAAAAGCCCCAAAATAGGGGTGTGCCGCACTTACCTCTTTCATTTTCTGCTATCCGTTTTCAGGGGTTTCATTAAAAAAAAACCAAAAAAAAAAAAAACCAACCCATTCGTTTTAGTTTATTTTTTGTTTAAAATAATAAATAATAAAAAATAAAATTAAAAAATAAATAAATCACTGTGCATACGCAAATGGCTGCTGCGGCCATGCTGCGAAGGTGTGGCCCTTTTCTAAAATGGCGCCGGCAGCGTCAGAGCCATTTTGGAAAAGGGCAGCCGAGCTGTGCATGTGCAGACTGGCTGCCCTTTTCCAAAATGGCACCGACACTCTTGGTGCCATTTTGGGAATGGGCCGCGCAGGCACAGATTGGCTTGAGTGGCCATTTGTGCACATGCAGTGATTTTTATTTTTTAATTATTTTAAACAAAAACATTAACAAAAACGAATGAAAGCAAATGTATGTTGTTTGCTTATTCATTCATGTTCAGAACATTAGTTACTAAAACAAATGGGGCTCCATTTAATATAATAACTAATAAAAATGAAACAAATTGCACATCTCTACCCCAAAACAATCCCAGCCCCCACCCCCCGCATGCCCTATCCTCATCCAACAAATGTCTGGCCAAATAAAAAGATCTCATGTCAGCTCCAGAAAATGTCCAGACCCTGTCTCTGATGAGCCTCCATGTTCCAAAGCTCTGGAGCAGCTAACAAGAGTGCCTCTCTAGGGCCGCTTTTAGACGAGACACATTTGCGCATGATTGTTAAAAAATGCGCTTGTTTTAATGCTCATTTAAACACCTAAACTGTTTTAAATGTGTATTTGCCGTGAATGTGTAAAAGCCCAAGCCATTTTGAATGTGGTTATTAAATAATGCACATTTTTAATAACCGGTTTTGGCATCCCCCCGATCATCAAAGTTGCTCAAAACCGTTTTTTAAAAATGCGCATTATTTAAAAAACACATTCAAAATGGTTTGGGCTTTTACACGTTCATGGCAAATACACATTTAAAAAGGTTTAGGTGTTTAAACGAGCATTAAAACAAGCGCGTTTTTTAACAATCGTGCGCAAATGTGTCTCGTCTAAAAGCGGCCTATGTGTCCTTGTGGTCTAGACTTGGTGCATTGATGGAACTTGCAAGAGGTCATTCCTGGTTGACTGTAAGGATCCCGATAGAGCATTGGCGAAGAGGTGGCCTTTCAGATATGTGGGGACAAGTTATTTAGTAGGGGTGTACATCCAGAGGATATTGCAGATTCAGCTCCATTACAGATTTGGATCTGCAATTTCTGGATTTAGTTACGGATCCATATTATGGATCCGTATTTAAATCAATAATAAATAAGAAATATTTTTTTAAAAAATAAAATAATCATTGGGTATGCACAAATGGCCACCAGACTGTTCTGTATATGTGTGCCCTTTTCCAAAATGGCAGTGGCAGCTTTGCTGCCATTTTGGAAAAGTAGTCTGCGCGTGCACAAAAGGGCCACTGGGTGGGTGATGGCCATGGGGCTAGTGCGGGGCTAACATCTAATAAATGGGCAGGTAGACACCCATCTGGTGTGGGCTAATGTGGTTTAACCTCTTGTTTGTTAACTGCTCCACATTTTCCAGGTGTTAACAAACAAGACATTAGCCCATGTCAGCCCACACCAAATGGGTGTCCACCTGACCATTTATTAAGTGTTCACCCTCACTGGCCATGTGGCGTCCACCCACCAGACATGCACCCCTCACTCATGGTGGGGTCTTGGAGAATATGGAGCCCGACATGTGGACAAATGCAGGCTAAAGTGCACCCACATGTCCGCATCCTATCAATTAGGTTGCGTGCAGCACCTCCATGTGTACAAGTCTGCCAGAACCATAGTTGTGGGCGGAAATCCCAGAGCATCAAAGCAGCGACTGTTTCCTGCCTCTCTCTCCGCTCTCACTCTCACCGCAAGTGGGGGCTGCCCACAAGCACATGAAAGACATGCTGGGGGCTGCCCGTTTATTAGGTTGGACATGCTAAACACGTGAGTGGGGGCTGCATAGGAGGCTCCACAACCTGAACCCGGACTGTAGCAGGCTAACATTTTGTTTGTTAACACCGGGGGGCTGCGAGTCCGGTGGGTGGAGGCCACATGGCTGGTGATGGTGAACACCTGATAAACGGGCAGGTGGGCACCCACCTGGTGTGGGTTACTGAGGGCTCACATCCCGTTTGTTAACACCCTCTCAGCCCACGGGGTGACTGCTTCCTGCAGGGCCCTACTCTGCCTCCTCACTTTTAGTAATTAATTAATTCCTGCATCCCCCTCCCCTGCCAGAGGTGTGTGTGGGTGGGTGTGGCCCTTTCCACACGGGCGCCCCTCCACCATACATGTGGGGGTGGGGGCGCTCGTACGAATGCTGCCCGCAGTGGGGGGGCGTCCGTAGGAACGATGCCTGCGGTGGGTGGGGACGCGTGCACACTCCTGTACTCCACCCATCTCCCACACACAGAGGCACTGGGGGAAACAGCAGTGCCTCTGTGCGTGGAGATGGACCACACCTCCACCCACCATGGGCGCACCCCCCCCCCACCGCAGTCTGTTTGAAAAGGGCCTCTGTGTGTGTGTGTGTGTGTGTGTGAGAGAGAGAGAGAGAGAGAGTGTACATGTGTGGGAAAGCCTGCATGTGCACGAATGTGTGAAAACGTTTGACACTTCTTTGTTTTAGTCAGCAAACACCAGAATGCCAATTGTTAAAGTAGTGCAGTTATGGAGTGCGGAGCCATGGGGGCCCGCATTTTATTTACACCATGCAAATTCTAACCCTGCCCCTAAAGATGGCAATTAAAATTTTGGGACTAAAAGAGAGATGAACGTGTAGCCCCCGATCAAGGTTCACTTTGTCGAGCTACGTCAGTGTAAAGCTTACCTGCACTTTTTCATCACTATCTCCACGTAGAAAAACTCTGTGTGCAGCTGCTGGAATTCACCCCACTTCACATTCGCGAGCAATCTGAGAAATTCCAGTGGTGCTTGCACTTTGGAACAAGCTGGTGGAATGTTGACCAATAAATCTCAACCTTTGCATCTAGGGCATATTTTTGTGAGTATGACGAACTTTGTGCTTATTTAGCTCCAGATTCTTTTTATAGCAACAAAACGGTAGTTAGGCTAAATTTGGACCAAGAAAAAGTTATCGTTTGGGCTATGTTTAGTGAAGTTAATTTATAACAAGCCCAAAGGAGGAAGGGCAGGGCAACAGTCAAGAGATTCCTGATTCTGACAAAGACTTTTGGAGAAACCTTTGGGTCAGCTGTTTAACAACTTTTGCCTTAAGTTTCATTGGCTGCAATCCCAAATTGCCTGTGCATGGGCTCCGCACGCATACTATGTGAATCCACGTGGTTTGTGCGTGACACCATATCCTGGTAATGGAGGTGCGTGTGGTTTGCACGCATGTGTTTGTGCGTACCATACAGTGCACGTGGGGCATGAGATCAGCCTCATTGTCTCTAAAATGGGGATAATAATACCCAGCTACTTTCAAGAGATGTTATGAGGCATAACTATCTAGGGTCTGGGTGGGGTGAGTTTGAGGCACAGCAGAGTCAAGGACGACACTTGGGTTATAATCCTGAATGACAGGCAGGTCTGTCATGGTGCCAGAAGTGATGTAAGAAAGGGGGAAGCAGGGAGAATTTGGGAAGTCAAAGAGTTCTTTTGGAACCATATGATTAAAGTTAAAATTGACAATGTGACATCCAGTAGGACGTATCAGAGAAACAAGAAGCTTGCAGTATGGGGTGAAGGCAGGGCTGGCCTTACATTTGGAGTGGCCCAGAGTGGGACCATCAGGGTAGAGAGGGTGTAAGAAGCAGGCCCCACAAGGAGTGCCTGCCTGAGAGACTCAGGAAAGATGGTGGTGTGGCCCCGGGAACTACACTGCCACTTCCTCTCCAAAGGAGTTCGGGGGTGGGGGGGCTGCTACTACTGCCACTTCAGAGGGGCTCTGATAAGGCCTACCACTGCCAGCATTCTGAAGGGGTCCCAGGAGCCTCAGGAATGGGAGCAGCAATGGTGGTAGGTCTACTGGGGCCCCTCTAGAGCGATGGCACCAGGCCTCCTGTGGCCCCTCCAAAGTGGCAGACCTCCAGAACATCCAGGGCAGCGCTTCCTGTGGGGTCCCCACATAGCATGGCACCTGGGGCAACTTCCCTGACTTACGGCCTACCCTGGGTGGGGGAAGAAATGGTAGGACTAAAAAAGTAGTCACATGCATCTTTTGGCAGAAATATAATCAAAGCAATATGAGCTGAAGATATTTATTTTATATATTTATTTTTAAAAAAAATTATGCTGCCCTTCCAGAGGTAGGGTGTAAATGGAAGATAGGTCTAGGACAAGAATTAAATTCTGTGGAAACCCCACAGAAAGTGGGAATAGAAGGGAAAGTACCAAAAGAGACCTCAATGGAACACTAAGAGGAGGAGGACTAGGCAAGAGTGGACTTGCACAAGATTTCAAGGGGAGTATGATAAACACCGTCAAAGCCAGCTGCGTGGTGAAAGAAGCGGAGGATGAAACAGCGGTGTGAGACTTAGGCCGTTTTTAGGCGAGCGTGGCGGCTCCCACGCTTGTTTTCCAAAAGACCCGGCAGCCCGCTTTACACGTGACGCCGCTGCCAAATACGCGCACGCTCAGGCGATGCGCATCCATTTTCGGCCGCGTATGACCGGCCTCGCTCGCCAACCCGGTCAGTTCGCGGCCGGAAATGGATGTGCATCGCCCGCGCATGCGCGTATTCGGCGGCGGCATCACGTGTAAAGTGGACTTCCGGGTCTTTTGGAAAACAAGCACGGGCGCCACCGCGCTCGTCTAAAAACGGCCTTAGCCATGAAGAGATCCTTGAGAGCACAGGGACGTAATCAAAGGGGAGATCTGGGGAGCCTGTGTCCTCTTATTTAGGGTGGCCATACCTCCCCTTTAAAAGAGGATGCTTTATGAAAAATACATGGTGCAGGGCTGCACTGGAATCTTAAAGGGGAGGTATGGCCACCCTATGAGTCTCATTCAAGGTCAGTCTCCCTCCTCCCCCACAAGTCCCTCCATTTGAGAGACTTTGGTTATGCCACTGGGAGAGCAGCTGTCACACTGTAGAGTGAAATGGGTGGAAACCAAACTGGAGGGAAACACGGACACAAATGGTGGGGAGCAGCTAGAAACAGAGGTTGCAAGTGGCTTTATAGATGAGAGGGAGGAAAGAAGAGGACCAGAAATTAGGGAGGTGGGTGGTGCAGAGCAAGGGCTATTAGGATGGGAAGCCACACACAGTGCTTACAGCCTGGTACGTCCAGCTGTGCACTTGGGGGCGTTCATGTGCAAAAAATTAATTTGTTCACAAACAACAAGTGGGTCATTTTCCTGGTGCCTACGGAACATCCAGGGCTTTTTTAAACATGCGGGATTTCTCCTGCCATTTAAAACTGCGGCTTGGGGAACCCCTCACAGAGGGTGGCTTAGACGTCCCCCGCAAACCGGAAGTTGCCCAGGCGCCATTAGAAACAGCAGCGCCGGGAAATTTCTGGGTTTTTTGAGACGCAGACTAGGTAAGATCCCCGATAATCGAGGTCTTACCTAGGCCATGTCTCAAAACCTTCGGAAGTCGCCCAGCGCTGCTGTTTCCAATGGCACCCAGCTGACTTCTGGTTTGCAAAGGAAAATTTAACACCCTCCCTCCCTGGGGGTGGGGGGTGTTCCCTGAGGCGCAGTTTTAAACTGTGAGAGAAATTCGAATGTTTAAAAAGGCCCCCAGTGTTTAGTTTAAGCCAGGGAAGGGGAAACTTTTCCCTCCTAGGAGCCACTCTGAAAAGTAATAAAAGTCCAACGGTTGCACAGAAACTGGGGGTAGGGATGCTAAAGGGGTGTGCTCAGGAAGATGGGGATGGAGATCATGGATCTGTCCTCTGTGTACATGGCCTCATTTCTGCTCCTTTACCCTGAGCTCAGTTTTTGGTTGTTGGGGGAAGGAGCTGGATCTAGGGGCCAGACCTAGAAACTGGAAAGGGGGCACACAAAAACCTGTTGCCGGCTCTATTTGGCCCCTGGGCCTGAGGTTCCCCACCTCTGGTTTAAGCTTTGAAATAGTTGAGCATCAAGGTACTTGTAAATCACAGGATAAAATGTGAATGATGTCACAAGGTCAGGTAAGTGAAGTATTCTGTAAGTGTTACCTGAAGTTGATCTTGGTGGAGCCGCATAGGGCCAAACTGCACATCTGTCACTGTTGCCTGTGAACGAGAAAAGGAGAATTTTAGAAACACGGGCGCTGTAACTGCATCTGGCAGAAGCTCTCTGAAAAAAGACATTTCTGATTTACAGCTTGTTTTGCAGATGCACTACCATTGGGGCTGCGCATTTGCCTTTCAACAAAACACAAATAAATGCAAAAGAAAGGACCCTTTGGGGTTCCCTATCCAATAGTAGGTCTGCGTATTCAGGTTTTGAGCGAATCCAACATTTCCCGAAAAATGTAATGTCCTAGGTCTCAAACTTGACACCCNCGCAATAACAGCAACACATATCCAGCTTGGAGCTGGGCTGCTCTAATCTGACTCTCAGTTTAGCTGTCTGCTTTGGGAGCCTGTAGTGAGTCCTCCCCACCTGGAGGGGCTGCTGTTGTCTCAGAACTGCAGTCTCTAGCACTGCAGCCAGGCCAGCCCAGCAGGGTGAAATGATGAGGCCGTGGCAGCTTTGTTCTTCCCTTTGCCAAGCCAGTGACCTCCTGACCCAGCCCCATTTCCCATTCCCACTTAGGGATCCCACTTTCCACAAGCCAGTGACTCCCCTCTGAGCCAGAACCCACCCACCCCCACAAGCCAGAAACATGCCCCATCCGCCAGCAACCCACCCCTGAACCTAGTCGCATGCCCCATTCCCCACCCACTCCCCCAAGCCAGTGATACCCCAAGCCCATTCCCCCTATCCCCAAGCCAGCAACCACACACACACACACACACACACACACCCATTCAAGCCGGCCCCATGTTCCATTCTCCACTCTCCCAAGCCAGCCGCACACCTCATCTCCCTTAAGCCGGCGATTCCGCCTGAGCCAGACCTATGCCTCATTCCATCCTCCCCAAGCCATCAACCTCTCCACCAGGCTAGCCATAGTCTCCACCCTCCCCCAAACCCGTCCTCTCCTTCTAAAATTGGTAGCAGGCTCAGCAGCAACTTTGACTGCGTTCTCCTTTCCTTACAGGCCTGTCAAACTGACAGATCCTCACTGCTCTTCTGTGCCCAAATAACCCATACGCAGAGACCCGTGTTAACCATTAGTAACGAAGGGGGAAATGCCATGAACACAGGCAAAGATACAAATCAATGCAAATACTAAAACCACAACTACAGATACAAATACGTGTCCCCAGGCGCAGCCCTAACTGCTCATTATGAGGCTGTCTTTCTTGAAGGATCTTCTGCAGCTTTTGGAAATTGATACTCAGTGAGATGATAACAAGTCCCCCTGATCAATAAAACTCTGATTTTGAAGGCACCGCCCCCCACCCCCCGGACTTCGCCATGGCCCCTCCCCTCCAGACTACATTGATGCCATTACATTCTGTAAGGCAGCAGTTCCCATACTTTATGGAATGCCACCACACTCTACAAAGATGCAGTTGTCTGTGCGATCCCTACACCATGCGACTGCATCCCTACACCCTATACCAACACTGCCTGCTGCGCTGCTGCATACCAGTGCCAGCACAGACACAGTAGCAGCAGGATTCAGGAGTTCCTTTGCTTCTTTTGGCAGCAGCTACTAGCGCAGCACGGACACTTCTGATAGAGGCGTAGGAGGGAAATGGAGAACTGAGCTGGGAAGGTAGAGGCGGCAAATGTACAGCCCATTGTGTGCTGATTTAGAGAGACAGCTGTACACGCTGTTCTCTCCTGTTCCTGACTTTTACGCAGCCATGCGGGGTGCCGCTGCTGGAACTAATCGACACCACCCCATGGGAGCAAGCCGCCCAGTTTGGCAATTACGGCAGTAAAGGGTGTGGCTATGCTGGGGAGGGGTGTGGCCTCACTGGGAAGGTGGCAAAGGAATTCTCTGCTCCTTTCCGATGTGGGCACACCCCTTCTAAGCACTGTGATGTCACAAAGGAGGCAGGACAGACCTTGCTCTAGGCATGAAGGAACCTAGTGATACCCCTAGTTGGGCTAACAAGCTGTCAAACTTATTTTTGGCACCGTAGTAAGCAGACTACTCTGGCTACGCCCACACAAGGAACAGATTTGGATGGGTAGGAAAGCGGCATTTGGACATGGTTATTTTTCAGAGTCAAGCCACCACACGTAAAGATCAGATTTAATATTCCACAGCCTCAAATTTTTCCAATAAGTAATTTTAAAGAACCAGCTGCACATCCCACACACCACATAAAGGTCTTTGAAAATGACATGCTCTCTCTGTGGCATTATGGCTTCACTGTACAGCCTTGGGGCTCCTCAAATGCCCTTTCATTTATTAATTTGGAAATCACCCATTTAATTTTAAATGTATCTAAAGCATGAGACAAAAATTAGGGGGGGGGAGCAAATGCCAGGGAAATGTTTCAGAATATGAAACAGTAGCTGGTCCCTGCCTTTGGGGCTGTAAAATCAGCATTGTGGGGTTCCAACAAAGTGCAGATCAGAATCATCCTGTGTAAGAAGAACTACCCAGTACTGGCTTTTCTAATTGCCAGCACTAATACTTCTCCCTGAGATCTGACAATCAAGCTAATTTATACTGCCTCTCGCTCACATCATCACCTGCTGTCAGGATTCTCCATTCAGAACTTAGCAATAACTTTAGTTGGTGCGTATGTGAGACAGAAGAGAAGCTTTGCTCTGACCACAGTGCTCAAAGAGCAGGAATCTGTAATGCCAGCAAAAATGTACGGAGAAGAGCATACATTGAGTAAGGAAGGCCATTTTTTACCCAGCCCTTTTCTAACCGAAACTACAGTTTCAATTCAACTTGGAAATACTTTGTGTGTGTGTGTGCACTCGGCGGTGAGCTTAAACCAGCAAGCATTTTTCATTTTAACGAAAGCTGGGCCTGAGCAGTGGCGTATAAAGGCTGTGGTGGGACCAGCCTCATGTCCCAATTATGGGCCTTCATAAGGACAAGGGGGGGAAGGGGAATCTCTAGGGCAAGGGCGTAACTGAGAGCGTCCTCAATTCAAGCATGGTGTTCTGCCCCCCCCCCCCCCCCAATTCGTTCCTCTCCTCTCTCTGCCTGCTATTGCCCTCATAGCTGTGCCCTCCAATAAAGGAAAGCCCCCACCCCCCATCTGTCACTGCTTCAGAATGGGGGGGGGGGGCTTACCCATGAAGGCAGCACTACTGTAGCTCCTAGCCCCACCCCTCCCAGAGAGACAGCAACTCTGCCAGAAAGAAGGTTTTAAGAGTGGACAGAGGTGGGGCAGCACTAGGTTTGCCACCAATGCACATTTTTAAGGAACACTTGTGAAAAATACATGTTGTAGACCCTGCATTGGCACCTAGGCCTATGTGCTCACACTCATCCCCCCACCCCCCGGCCCATTTAAAAAGAGTCTATATTTGGTGGCCGAGCACAGATCCTGACCTGCGTGAAAGCTGTTTAGAAGTACCCCGAAACAATGTGGCAGGTGAAAAGTTGGCAGGGAATTGAGAGGTCCCTTACAAGATGATGGTTCATAATAGATGGGAAGGCCCATTCTCCTCATCAGCGAGAAACCTTGATCAGGAAGAGCTAACAAAAATGTGTAAACAATGGAAGACTCTCGTGGAGTTCAATGGGCTTTGGATCTAGCTCTGAAAGAATAAGGGCTTGATCTTGTGTTGTACTGAGCATCCTCGACTTCTGTTCTAATGACTCCTGTGGGAGCGAAGAAAGCTCAGCACCTAGCAGGACTGGGTTCTCTAGCATTGTATTGAACCAAGCAGGTATGCAAGTTTACCCACAAAACTATTTCAGTGTACTACCTGTCTGACCTAAAATCACTCCTATTTCAGAGGGTGGTTAGGTTACCCTTAGATAACTATACACTGTCAGTTGTGCCATGCTGTGGAAACTACAGAAGTAGAACTTCTATAACTTGAATTTCTGGGTAAGTCAAATTAATCTGTTTCCCCCCAACCTCAGATCTATACGGATGTGTTGCTTCTTTATCTGGATAAGTAGAATTCTGAAACCTGATAACTTGAATTTTTAAGATGTAAAAGATGTACACCCAGTCAAAAATATCAGGACCTTTGAATGGATTAATGATTTCCTGGCAGCATGTAGGGAAAATACCGTAGGGTATACCCTGTCAGGGTAAGTCTTCATGTCGAGCAGGCTGGAGTTGGCCATTAGGGAACATCAGTTCCCTCCAACTCTCCAAACAGGCAGACTTACACACACTGACAGCCAGGCAGAGCCGTGTGTGTGTGTGTGTGAGAGAGAGAGAGAGATAGATCCTGTCGATTCTGACTGGGAGTTTCAAGCAGGTTGTAAAGGGTGCTGAGCACCAGATTTCCTTATCTCCAGCCCACTCCAGACTCCCAGAACTGATAGGATTACACATCCACCCAGCTCTGCCCTGCTGACTGCTCTGATTCTCTGCTGCTGAGGGGAGGGAAGGGGACTGGAGATGGAGAAACCTGGCACTAACTTAATCTGAACATCAGTTTTCTCCCTCTCCAGGCCTATTTCCTTAAGGTCTGCCTAAGCAGAATTTCTGATTAGGCTGAACTTTTTTTACACAGCCGAGAAATTCGACTTAAGCAGACTCCCCTGTATTTTGTGGCAGTTTTCTAATGTGCAAGTAGGATTTGCCACCTCCTTCTACACTTTCACTTAAACGGGGTGAGGCCATGTCAACGGGTGTGGGTCAGGGGTTGCCACACCTCTTTCTCATGTAGCCCTGCCCGTCGCGACACTCCACAGGGGCAGAGCCATGGCAGAAAAGTCCCTATAGCCCCCCTCCATTCTGTTGTAGCACTAGCTACCCCCAGCTACCCTTGGAAGCCACAATTTCTCTGGGCTTCCAGCGGTGCCCTTGGCTGACTCACAGAAACAGGGGCTTTCCCCAGAGCTTCTGGGTCAAAATCCAGAGTCTCTGGGTGAAAGTCATAGAGGTGGCAAGTGGCAACCCTATATGAAAACATGGAACCAAATTAATTTTTAGGCTCCACCTACTGAAAATAAGAGGCACACTTGCTAGAGTAAGCCAAGCCAAATTTGGAATCCTGGAGAACAATCTGAACCAGCAATTTAAAAATGAGTTTATTTTAGAAATCAACCCATAGAGTTATATTGCCTGTGCTTCACTTGTGGGTTATGACCAGACATGATAAACAGTCTTGTTACATGTTAACTTTCTGTACTGGGTGGAAAAGAAACCCTCATCTGTCTCTTGGCTGGAAGATTTTGATGAAACTTGGTTAATTCTTAATCCTCTCGAAATCTGTTTAAATAACCTGACTAATCATTCCAGCTCGATTTGTGCAGCTCCCAGTCTCTAGAATTAAAGTTCTGGCTAAGAGCAGTGTCAATAAAATAAAATCCATGTCTGTGATGGACTGGCAAAGGATTCACACAATGGGTGAAAACAGACATGCACCTTAACTCCGCTTTAACATCTTATGCATGTTGCAGGGCTGCATAGGCCACCAATACAGCCCTGCAACATGCATAAGAAATGTTAAAGTGGAGTTATGCGCATGTTTGTTTTCATCCAATATTAAAGTTGAAACTTTTTCTCCTGCTTGGGTAAATCATCAGTAAATACTGTCCCCAAACTTGCATTATAGCAGCAAACGTTTTTTTCTTTTGATTTATAACCCACCCTCCCCCAGCGGATCAGAACAGAACTTTACAATCCTTATCTAGTTCATCCTCAAAACAACCCTGTGTGGTAGGTCATTATTATTCCCATTTTATGGATGGGGAACTGAGGCTGAGAGAGAGTAAGGTCGTTTTTGCACAGATGCGGTGGGTGGGGGGATGAGTGCATGCCGGCAATGGGTGTGCGGCCTTTTCCACAGGTGCACACCCACATCCACCCATGGCTCCAGTGTGCCAGATGACTCCATGGGTGGGTGATGTGTGGAGGAGGGTGTTGCACAGGAGCTCCCGCCCCCGCGGCATTTGCACGGATGCCACACACACACTCCGCACGCCTGCCCGCATACCCAATGGGGGCGGGGGTGTGTGTGTGAAAAAAAAGGCCTTGCCCAAGGGCTACCCAGTAAGCTTACAGTTAAAACAGGATTTGAACCCAGGTCTTCCAGGTCCAAGACCTTATCCACTAGGCTATACTGTTTGCTTAACTGTGTGTTTTGCTACTTCTGACTTTACATTCATTTTCATTAAAAGACAATCAGAACCATTCTATATCGAGAATTATGACTAAGGCATCTCAGAGCCATGCCCAGACAGGGACAAGCATTTGGAAGAGTTCACTCCAGGAGAAAACCAATGGTAGTTTTCCACCCTTCCACCGAATGCCTTGCCAAGGAGCCACAGATGGGAGTCTCATGAGCAGGTGAAGCATATGTGATGCTGCAGGGAGAGCTGAGTCTGGAGTCAGTTTGTCCTGAGGTGAACTGGTTATATATTTCAGCATTCAGAAAATTCTTCCTGCAACACTGCAAAGCTAAAGCCAGACTATAACATTAAGCCAGGATCCACGACGGGGGCTCAGCTAGAATTAGGTGGGGGCTTCACATTCTGCCCCTTGAAGCTCCCCAGACTACTTTCTCCCCACCCCTGCCTTTCCAAGCATGAGGTGGGGCCAGGGGGAGGGGAACAGACTGTTCATCTCTCCTGGCTCTGTCCCTGCCATCCTTCTGAAGAGTGCAGTTTGGGCCATGGCCCAAGCCCAACTCCACTGGGGCTAGGGTTACCGCTTTGTTTTCACCATTTGACCCTGACACTCCCATTTTGGTCTATGGGTGTGACAGGGTCAAACCGTGAGAGGTGGCAACTCTAATTGGGCCTGAGCCAGATGCAGGTGGGCTCTTCTAAGCCTGAGCCCATGTGTCCATGGGACGTCCAGCCCCCATCAAAGACATCAAAGCCGTCTTGGGGGAGGAGGGGCATGAGGCCACATTGGAAAGAGACAGAAGGAACATCTTAAGCCTGCCCGTTTGCAAACATAACCCCAGCCGTTATGGAGTGCCATGATGTTACAGTTCTCTGTGGGGCAGGCCTTCCTGTTGATGGGAAGCCTGGCCTGGCCCAACCCTAAGGGGGCTTGGGCTTGCAGAGTGCCCGCTCCACCCCAATGGGATCAACTGGGTGCCAGTGGCCTCAGGTGAAGTTGCAGGCCTCTACACACACATGCCTCCTCCTGTCCCCACCCTTTTAGAGTGCTGTGATGTTACAAGGCTCTCTCCCCCGACTCTCGTGGTGCCCTTGAAAAGCAGCACCCGGCAGCAAGGAGAAGGGAGGGAGAGAAAGGGAACAAGAGCTTGTGCTGTTGTGGTTTGGGTCCTGAGTTATGGTTGCATACCTCCCAACAGTAGGGGCAATGCCTCTTTGGGTGCTGAATCCCATTGTCCCTCCTACAGAGGGTCAAAGTCCTCCTTTCAGGAGAGAGAGACAACAAGGCCAGTAGTCTAGCCTCAAGCACCTCTTTCCTGGTTTCCTCCCAGGAAAAGCACTTGAGAGGACAACGGGGAGATGATGGAATGGCAAGAGATTAAATGGAACAATAAGCAGAGCTTCTGGCTCTCCTTTTGCACTTGGAATGCTCATGTAAACGCATGAGGGGGTGGAACGTATTCACTGAGGGATGCAGCTTATTGACTGAGGAAGTGGGGCTTGTCCCTTTTTGGCTGCTGGAAATGTTGGGACCTCTGAACTTGGAAAATGTTGGGACCAGGCCAAGGGGGGCTGGTTGTATCCATGACCCATTTTGGGGGAAGAGAAGCAGGGGCTAAGTTGCACGAGAAGCCTTAGAAAAATCCAGCTAGAGTCACATTGGATGGGGAAAGCACTTTGTGCTGCTAAAGGGAACAGTGTGTAGAGGCTGGTGGCACTAGGCACTCACACAAAGTACAGAGATAGGGGATATATAAATACCCTGACAGATTAGATAGCAATTCCACTGCTCGGCCAGCCTATACCTGGCTCTAATGTGTGGGCACAAGTGTCGGGGGGCATGAGGCACCACTGAAGTCAGTGGTAATAAGGGCATTATTCCACCGTCACTAAAATTGCTAAGGTTGCAATCCTCAAGCCACTTACTCCAGAGGAGTCCCATTGAAGGTCAACACAGCCTTCTGTGGGACTCCTCTAGACTGAGTAAGTGGTTTGAGGACTGCCGCCAGGGTGTCTCCCAGCTGCCTTTATCAGGAGCTGGAGCAGGCCCCTTGGGCATTTGGAAGCCCCTAAGAGTTCGCACAATCTGGCCTTTAAGTTATAATGTCACTAAAACTGCTGATAAAAAATCATTCACGTTTCCAGCCGTCAGAGATAAGTGAATGTTTGGTAAACAGAACCAGCTCCAAACCTCTGGAAACACAGAGGGCCGCACGACAGCAACTGACCTGATTAAAGTGCAACAAACCTCGACGGTGCCCTGATATAACCCAGCAAAGCTTTTTCAGGTCTCTCCTCGCCATGAATCACTCCTCACAAGCCAGTCAGCTTAAGAAACTACAGGAAAGACCTATTAGTGTTTTCTCTTCCCGCAGAGCAAGGCAAAACCTTAAATGAGCTTGCTCCTAGGATACTAAGAGTAAAAAAACAAGAGTGGAAAAGTCAGGCTGGATTCATGGGCTAGTTATGGCGATATACTGCCTGGCCAGAATGTGGGACACATCAAAAAGTGCCTGCCGACCACAGATTTCCTATTGACCACAGTTCTAGTATCATGGCCGACTCTCAAATGCCTATGTTGCCATTACTAATTGGAGGGGAAGGAAGAGCCAACTCCTAGAACAGGCAGACTCAGCAAGAAAAAAAAATCCTGTGCTCTCAAGGTCTGTACAAGATACAAAGAAAATCCAAACCGAGCCACTCTTCTGCAGGCTGATTTTCCAAATAGTATCTTGTGGTTTTTATACGTCAATGACACTTGAAATGCAATTCCGTAGGGCAGACCAAGGTACTCATGACTTCAGATCCACGAATGGCCATGACTGAAGCCTTCAGGAGAAAGACTAGCCTGGAGCAAGTGGTTTAAGGTATGGCTAAATGTTAGAGGAGATACGGGATCTGCTCTTGACCTAGAGAAGCCTCACCTCCGACCTATGGTTGCCCTGGCCATGGCCTCTGGCTCCCACCCGGCTCTGCCCCTTCTAAACAACATGACATCATGATGCTCAGAAAAGGGGTGTGGTCTCATCTGAGCCCCACCCTTTCTGATGTAACCACACTCCTTTTCCAAGTATCATTGCATCACAGCACTCAGAAAGGGCATTGGTCACATTAGAAAAGGGTGAGGCATAGGTGGTTCCAGTCCCCTGAATGCATTCTGCCAGTGCCCTTGCTCCGGGACCTATCTACAGCCCCCAAACAACACTGAAATAATTGCCGGGGGGGAGAGACCTCTGAGGTGTTTAATACTGTAAAATACGTTTCCTGTTGTGGAAGGGTTTATTATTCTAGAGATTGCATATTCCCAGTCTATTCTGTTTGCAGAGTTAAGAACCTAAGAACATAAGTAGTGCCATACTGGGGCCGCTTTTAGACGTGCACTTGGATCAGGCGCGGGAGCGGCGAAACAGCCGCAGCGCTGTTTTAGACGAACCGAAAGCGGAAGTTGTGCGCGTGATCCGGCGCCGCGCATTCTTTGCCGGCCGCGTATGTCACCCCAGAGGAATCAGCCCGGTTCGCTCGTGGTCGGCAAATAATGCGCGGCGCCGGATCATGCGCACAACTTCCGCTTCCGGTTCGTCTAAAACAGCGCCGCGGCTGTTTCGCCGCTCCCGCGCCTGATCCCAGTTGCACGTCTAAAAGCGGCCTGGGTCAGACCAATGGTCCATTGACCTTACTCCGACAGTGGCCAATCTCAGTTGCTTGGGAAGTACCCAACAGGTCCCAATGAGCAATACATTCCCTGTTGTTCACTCCCAGCTCCCGGCAGTAAGAAGTTACGTCCCCTAAACCTACTTGGCTATATAGTCGTTAATAGACCTACTGTCCAAGAACTTATCCACTCCTTTTTTAAACGCAGCTATATTACTGCTCTTGACCACATCCTCTGGCAACAAATTCCACAAGTTTATTATGCGTTGACTGAAAATATGCTTTCTTTTATTTGTTTTAAATAAAAGAACTAATTACCAGTTAGTTTCATGGAGTGTCCCCTAGTTCTAGAACTATTTTAGAAGGTAAATAACTGTTCCCTAGTTACTTGTTCCACACCAGTCATGATTTTATAAACTATCATAACCCCTCTCAGTGGTCCTGTCTCCAAGATGAAAAGCCCTAACCTATCAAGGCTCTCTTCCTACACAAGCCATTCCATACCCTTTATCATTTTGTTGCCCTTCTGTGTACCTTTTCTAGTTCTACTATATCGTTTTTGAGATGGGGCGACCAGAACTGCACACAATATGCAAGATGCGGTCGCACCATAAATTTATATAGAGGCATTATGATATTTTCTGTTTTATTCTCTACCCCAACCAGGAACTGGTCAGAGCATGCAGGGCCTGGGCCAGCATTAGGGAAAAGGCCAAAACTTCCGGGGAGTCCTAATCCCTAGTTGGGTTTGGGCCTTGCTGGGAAACATGCTGCTGTGGGCTAGTCTAGAGAGTCCAGACCAGGAAGCCTGGAGGTGATTGCGGGGTGCCCAGGGCAGTAATCCCAGATGCCCATGCCTAAGGCAACCCATGGTATGCAGCCTATGGCAACCCATGGGCTGAGTGAAGGGAAGGTTTGGAAATTGATTCTGATTCTGAAACTTCCTGTTACAGCTTTGATATTTATTTATTTATTTATTTATTTATTGAAACATACTTAAATTCTGCCCTTTCACTAAGGCTTGGACTGTCATTTATCCTATGCCTGTACAGTGCCTAACACAGTGGAGTTCAGCCTAAATTTGGCTTTTATGATGGAGTATAATTTTGTTTTAACCACCCTCCCCAAAGCCTCAGAGTGGTTTAACCCTAATATATATAGGTCAAAATTATACAAAAATAAAAGCCATAAAAATGTAAATGACATAAGATACTCAGTAAAACCACTCCCTGTACCCTATCTCAGCCTGCTAAAAGCCTGGTCAGATAAACTGGTCTCGCATTGCCTTCAGAAAATGCTCAGTGTTGAGCAAACCTCCAGGGAAAGGAGTCCCAAAGTTGTGGTCAGCCATTGACAACACCTCTCTATATGCCCTTACTGTATGGGCTTTGTGCAGTGATGGAACTTGCGAGAGGATAATAGTAGTAATATGGCGTTTGGAACACTCTACTAGTAGACAGTGGTGTTCAATATTAGTGTTGATCCAAGCTATTATGTAAAAGAAGCTAGTTAATCATTGGGTGGTTTTACACATGTTCTCCATTGCTCCTATGGTCGCCCCTCTCCTCCTGCACATCATCAACCTCTCCCTTTCTACCGGCTCCTTCCCCTCTGCCTTTAAACACGCCACTGTGTCCCCCATCCTCAAAAAGTCCACTCTTGATCTCTCTGAATCCTCTAATTACCGTCCTGTCTTGCTCCTGCCTTTTGCTTCCAAACTCCTTGAACGGTTTGTCTACTCCTGTTGCTTTAACCTCCTCTCCACCAACTTCTCCCTTGACCCCCACCAATCCGGCTTCCGCCGTCCTTGAGCTCTCTGCTGCCTTCGACACTGTTGACTACTCATTCCTGCTTGAATCGCTTCACGCCCTTGGATTCTAGGACTGTGTCCTCGACTGGTTCTCCTCCTACCTTTCTGACCGCTCCTTCAATGTATCTCTTCCTAACTCCTCCCCCTCCTCCTCCCTACCTCTCTCGGTCGGGGTTCCCCAAGGCTCTGTCCTTGGCCCTCTTCTCTATCTACACCCAATCCCTAGGCAAACTCGTTGCCTCCCACGGTTTCCAATACCACCTATACGCTGACGACACTCAACTCTATCTCTCCACTCCTTCCCTCTCCCCCTCTGTTCAAGCTCGTCTCACCAACTGTCTCTCTGATATCTCTGCCTGGATGTCTCAACGCCAACTCAAACTGAACATGGTGAAAACTGAACTCCTTAT
>QEPC01000892.1:1348958-1367670 GCA_003113815.1 Sphenodon punctatus
GGGGGGGGGGGGGAAGCGGCAGCAGCAGGGAAGCATGCGGCTGAGGCTGGCACAGCGTGCCAACAGCCTTGCCCTGACCTGGACCCTGAAACTCCATGTGCGACTGAGGCAGGGAGCAGAGCGCATGTGCGCTGCTCCCTGCCTCAGCCGCCCGACCCAAAGCTTCTCACCTGGGCACTTGCATCAAGTGCCCAGGTGAGAAGTTCCATTGTGCCCATTAGGCACAATGGAAGAAGGCTAGCCCCTCCCTCCACAGCATGTCCTATGCGTGCTGGGGACTGGGGGGGCTCAGCCACCCAAATTGTGTTTTCAATAGAAAACGCGGTTTGGGCAGCTGAGCAGCTCAGCCTTTTTGTCCCTTCCGGGACCCACTCTCAGAGCGGCTCTGAGAGTGAGTCCCGGAAAGGAGATAGAGTCTGACAGCAGCAGCAGCCTCTGAAGCAGGTCAGAGGCTGCTGCTGCTGTCAGAAGCGGCGGTGCGGGGGTTTGTTTGTTTTTTCCCTTCAATGACGGCGCGGTGGGGGTCCCCCACGGTGCTAGGGGGGCAGTGCCCCAAACTTCCCGGGGGGGGGAGCTGCCCCTGTCAACATGCCCAGTAATTCTGTTCTTATCCAACATTTCCACCAGTTTTCCTGACACCAACATCAGGCTCACCAGTGTAGTTACCAGGATTGTCTCTGGAGGCCTTTTTAAATATCGGCGTTACATTTACCCTCCAGTCCTCAGGTATAGTAGATTTTAGTGATAGGTTACAAATTATCAATAGCAGATTTGCAATTTCACACTTAAGTTCCTTCAGAACTCTGGGATGAATAACATCTGGTCCTGGTGATTTGTTACTATTTAGTTTGTCCATTTGTTCTAGAACCTCTTCCACAGTCATGCTGATTTGTGACAGTTCTTCTGAATCATCACCTACAAAGAACAGTTCCGGCATGGGGATCTCCCTAACACCGTCTGCAGTTAAGACTGAAGCAAAGAACTAATTCAGCTTCTCTGCAATGTCCTTTTCCTCCCTAAGCACCTCTTTCACCCCCTAGTCATCTAATAGCCCAACTGACTCTTTAGCAGGCTTCTTGCTTCCTATGTACTTGAAAAGGTTTTATTCTTAGTTTTTGCATCATTAACAAGTCACTCTTCAAATTCCCTTTTGACCTGCCTTATTAACGTTTTGCATCTAGTTTGGCAATGCATATGCTCTTTCCTATTTCCTTCATTAGGACTAGCTTTCCATTTTTAACCCTCAGACAGATGTTGGGGTAAATCCGGCCCCAAAGGGGTACAAAAAAATTCATAAAACGTTTTAGCCAACCTGGACCACTTCTTTCTCCCTCCTGTAAGTATGTTGAATTTGATTATATTATGATCACTACTGCCAAGCAGCTCCACATTAATGATTAAATTGGATTACATTAATAGCAAACAAATTCCAAATTTAGGCCAATTAAAAGGGGTTCTTTGTTCAACAATCACACAGACATAGGACAATCAAGGCCAGCTTCTGCTCCCCACAGACCCCTTCTGCTTCCACCTGGCAGTATAGCCTTTCCCTAGGATACCTCAACAGTAGGCCTCAACTCCTCCACTCATTCAAGGTATTCCTGCACAGTTTAAGCTTTTTAATAAGGCAGGCAGAATACACACAGATGCTTCACAAGATAGTTTACACAAGAAAGTTTGGCGCAGGAAATATGAATGGTACAGAAAAAGACACCCTTCAAGCCTCAATGCCCTGTTGTTAATAACAAAGGCAAATTTTCCTTTTGTCTCTCTCAGCAGTGAAACACCCTCTAGCCAGGTCTTCTCTGAGGACATGTCTTCCCCCTCCTTCCTGAACTCCCAGTAAGACAGCCTCCCCTGGGACAAAACCCTTTTGTCTTGCAAATTAAATCCATCCTGGTGAAGGTGACTCAGTTCAAGTAGTCCATTAATGATCTGGGGGTGGGCTTCAGGTTTCCTTTTCCCCAGCACCTCCTTCCTCCCAATGGACTCTACCTGAAACAGAGAGCTGCAGGAAAGTATTTGGCTGTTTGCGGACGTTCAGGAAGGGGCAGGAACTGCCGTAAGTTTAACTCACGTTAGCGCAGTCATGTGAAATCCCCAGTTGTGTGCATGGGGGTTTTAGCATTAATTTTCCAGTTTCCCGTTAAATTCAATAACACAATACAGAACTCAAAATTCAGCCCTGTATCACGTTATTGAATTTAACGGGAGAATTGAAAAATAACCCTAAACCTCCCATGCACATGGCTGGGGATCTCATGTGGCCACGCTAAGGTGATTTAAACTCACAGCAGTCCCCACCCCTTCTTGAACATCAGCAAGTAGCTTTTCTCTGGGACTCAAAAGTTGGGCAGATGTGGGGATTTGCTTTCTTCACTCCAAAATTGGGAGACGACTGCCAGCTGCCCCACTCCGCCATAATTACATCCATGCCTGGAGCTGTGGAGCAGCTGGGGTAGTGGAAGGAGGGAGAATAAAAGTCACTTTAGTATGGAACGGAACCTATAGAGTCCTTGGTCCTCCAGTTACCAGAGTGGACCAGAACAAAATAATAGAATAGAGTTGGAAGGTATCTTGAAGGTCATCTAGTTCAACTCCCTGCTCTGATGCAGAATGACTATGGCTATGACATCCCTGATAGGTGACTGTCAAGTCTCTTTTTGAAAACCACCAGAATATTTAGGAAGAAGCTACAGTGACTTTCAGAAACCTATTAATATTAGCCCAAATCATGGACTCGTTCACACATTTTCCAATTCCTCATTCAATGGAAATGTTGCCTGAATAAACACACAACATTAAAATATGGGTTGTTTACTTTTGTGCTGTGTTTAATGATAGTGCTCTAGCTTCATAGAAACTCTCAATAGAAGAAACTCTTCATAGAAATGCTCATTTTATGCTCAAAAGCATAAAATGGACTGGATTCAGCATTTATTTACAGTAGCATGAATCCAGAGTAACTCCACTAGCTTTAACTAATTTACAATTTCCTCTTCATTTACAATTGTGTAAATGAGGTCAGGATCTGGCTCTATGCATGCATTCCTTTGGCAGTTTTGAGGCAATAGTGTTCAAAAGGGGGGGGGGGGGAAGATCCATGGGGTTTCTAAAACTAGTATAGTGTCTTGACACTACTAAAGACAAATGTAGTGTATTTGTCTGGCACTGGTTTGGGGACAGGGCATTGGATGGGGGGGGGGGGCAAATGCCAGGGGCTGTGGGCTTTTAGTGGGTGTGAGGTGTTTTGGAGGTGGCTGTGGGCTCAGGGTGCCTTGTGGCTCTAGGCTGGGGTACAGTGAGGTCAAAGGTGGCCTGTGCTGAGGTGAGTGGCAAGGGTTATTGGGGGGGGGGGCTGGCACTGGAGGGGTGGGGGTTGGGTGGCCCTGGTTTTGGGGGGGGGGGAAATGCCAGAGGCTGGGGGCTTTTAGCGTGTGTGGGTGTTTTGCTTCTGCATGACAATTGGTACTCTAACCCACTGTGCCTGCCTGCCTGCCTCCACCCCACCCCGCCCACAGCTGCCTCCTCTCACCTGCGCTGCATCCTGAGATCAACTTTGCTTTCTGTTTGTCCCAAGTCTCCCTCTTCACCTATGGCTGGGGACAAGCAGAAAGCAAAGTTGATCTCAGGACACAGCAAAGTTGCAGGGTAGTTGGTGGGGTCTGAGATCGGGCCGACAGTAACCCAGGCTGGAGAGCAAAGCTGGGAGACAGAGCAGAATGGTGTAGCTCTGCCAGAGCCCTGGTGAAATTGTCTGGGCTGCAATTAACCAGTGGGGAAAGATGCAGAGCAGCAGAGAGCAAGCCAAACAGGTGGCAAATGGCCAAGGCGCCTTTTTCAAATTTAAATACTAAACAGAATTTTAGTATCTGCTGTTCGCTTTAGTATTATTAGTATTAATACTAAAGTGCCAACTTTAGTATTAATAATACTAATACTTTAGTGTTACTAAATGCTAATGCACTCACTTTAGTGTGAGTACTAAATTAATATTCTCATCTCTAGTTTTTGGTTTCAAGCTTGGAATTCATAATATAGCTATTTTGGCTTTTTTAAATGATTGAAATAGCATATGTGTACACAGAGATTATAGTGCATCTTTCTGAATATTTTGAGTACATTATTTTAATTGTTTGCAGTAGCTTTGTTTGTTGTCACAGGAGAAAGGGTCAGGAAAATCCCTTTGCCGTGCTCTCTACAGGTCAGTGCTTCTAAGAAAGTGCCAACCCTAGCTACTGGTGTAGGTGTTGGGGTGGGGTGGGGTGGGGATGGGCCCGTTGTCTTCTTCCTCACAAATCAAGTGCTGGGTCCACATGGCCCACGTAGGAACCTATGGGGTATTCTTACTACACTGAGGTGTGTAATCCAAGGCATTGTCCACCAATCCTAATAAACAAAATTGATTCCACCCCCACTCCCCCAGTGTAGCAGAAATAACATCGAGCAACAAGTCGCATGCTGAAAAGGAACAGGGTTTAAATTAAAAATGTTGGATTTGCTTCAGATTTACCCAGCCTGACAGGCCCAGTATTGATCTGTGCCACTTTCCCACTAAACGTTATTGCTTAATGCTGAAAAGGCGTATGCTGAAAAGGCGTACTCTAGCCACCTACTATGCCTTTGCTTTCAAAACTCAAAACTACTATGCCTTTGCTTTCAAAATTCAAAACTCAAGAGCATGTATGAAGCTAAAGGTAAAAATACTGATACTTCTGGAGATTGAACCTTCCTCTGAATTTGCTGAGGGAAAAATATGATGTGTATGCGTGATTTCAGATGTGATGGGGTGGCTTTGGCCCCGTCACGGAATTACCCTTTTGATTCCCCACCGGAATTGAATTGTCACAGCCAGCAGACATGCTGGCCGATCCTGGGAGGGAATCTGGGGGGGTATGGCTTTGCGGCGCAACGTGTGGCTGCACAGCCCCGCCCCAGCAGCCTGCCCTCCCGGAGACGAGCGGGCGCTGTGACCAGTACGGGTGGCGCCCGCCCGCCCCCCCGGGTTTTTGACCACGGCCTGGAATCGACGGCGAGCATGGCCACCGATTCCGGGCCATGGTCAGAGGCCAGAGGAGACGTTACCACGCTCAACCACGGTGAATCCCGCCGTGGTTGAGCGTGGTAACGTCACGTCTGTTGGGGGCAAGAAGTGATTCCCGCCGGGAGTTCACCCCCGGCGGGAATCACTTTGACCACGCTTTCGGAGATGGTTTATGGACCATCCTCGAAAGCATGGTTATTTTGATTCCCGCCGGACGTTCACTGTGGTGAACCTTTGGCGGGCATTAAACAGACGTTACGGGAACATTCCCCACCACAGGGGATTGTCTGTGGTTGAGCGTGATCTCGTAACGTCTGAAAATACTCTATGTAGGGTGCCAGTCCTCCTGGCTTTAACCCAGATTCTCCTTAACCTGTGGTCTAAGTCCCAAATTCTCCAGGTCGGCAAGGGGTGCCTGTCGCTAACCAAGAGAATCAAGGTTTCTGGGGACAGCACGGGACAGCCACGCCAGAAAGGGGGCGTAACAGCCCCTTTGCTCTGAATTTTCCTTTTCTGACATGGCGACCTCCTCCAGAGTGTTGTGACATCAGTGTTCCATAAGAGGTGGAGGAGAGTTACACCAGGAAGGGGGCGTGAGAGCCCCTTTGCCCCCACCCTCTTGGATGTGGTCCCACGTCCTTTAGGTTTCCTCCCAGAGGGAGATGGTAACCCTATGTGCATGCCACTATTGCTGTTCTTGATTTCTTCTAATACAGACTGAGTTAATGTTGTTGAGCAGAGATGAACCCAAGTTGCAACTTTCAGAACTGGACATGAGCTAACTCGGAGTTCAAAGGTGCTCAGCTCTCAAGTCAGTCCCTTTTCCGGTGGAAATGTTTCCCCAATGGACAAATATTTGGGTTATGGGCCTCAAACAGCACTGCTTCCCACGCAACAAAAATCTTTATCAGAGGTTGGGAGCTGTGTACATTTTGGAACCTTGGAATGCTTAGGATATGATAGCCAAATATTTCTATGTGTTAAGGTCTTACTGCAAAGGATTTGGAGTTGTACCCTGTGCTAAAGATCAAAAACAGCCGCTTAAATGATCTGGCTTGTATTTTATAGGAGATTTTAAAACCCTATAATAATGGTTTTCTATACATAGGCTGCAGAAATAGCTGTACAAGTCAGTGCAAAGAAGCCCTAGGAGCACTTTCAGATATTTTGCAAAGTCAAATGCAACTGCTTAGCATCCAACTTCTGCTTTGGTGAATCAAGAAAGATGATTCTTTGGCACAGAAGTACAATGGCTCTGACAATTTGACAGGCCTATAAGGAAAGGAAAATGCAGTCAAAAGCTGTTGCTAATTTTAAAAGGGAAGCACTGGTTTGGGGGAGGGTGGAGAATATGGCTATTTATTGAAAAATACATAGGGGACAAGTTTAATTTCTTAAGGTAAGAAAATATGCTTTTCTTTTCTTATCTCATTCCCCAGCTTCTTTCCTCATTCCAAGGGTCAGGGCATATTGAAGAAATTCCAGTCTGCCAGCCAGGAGTATGTTTGAGACCGCTTACCACTGTCTAGCTTCTAGCGTCTATGGTGGGTGTGACTACTTTTAGGAGTAAATTATGGTTGTGATGACCTTTACCAAAAGGCCAGATTTTGGGCAGCTGAACAAAAATATCTGGCTAAGAAACCTTCCTAAGTTTTCAAGGACTATTTCACTTCCCACCCCACCCCCCTCTAAGGTTTCCTATATCTTCTTCTTTACATTTGAGACCAAGAGTCCTCAGGATGCGTCTGTGCGTTTATAGTGCTTCGGAGGCAGCTGCAAAAACAACTGTCAGGTTCTTTGCAAGTCAGGGAAGGATCAAGAGAAGGCCCTCTGCAAGATACCACAGAATCTAGGGGATTTCTGTAGTCAAGAAATAAGTCAATACACCAGTGAGAGACAGTGTGGTGTAGTGAATAAGGTGCTAGACTTGGACCCGAGAGACTACGGTTAATCTCACCCTAGCCAATGAACTCACTGGGTGGCCTTGGGCAGGTCACAACCTTTCAGCCTTGGTTCCCCATCTGTAAAATGGAAATGTGCGTGTCTGTCTTTCCCTGTGTGTTATCCTTGTCCATGTTGGATTGTAAGCCCACTGGGCAGGGACCTGTCTCTGAAAATCGGTGACTGTAAGGTGCTGTGAATGCCTCGTAGCTCCATAGAAATGATAAGAAGTAGTCTAGAAGCAAGTCGGAGGGCCATATCATGGGGGTCAGCAGGTTAATAAAGGATATTCAGCATCAAAAGGAGGGAAGTGGGCAGTACCGAGGAAGCAGTCTGGATTAGGGTGAGAGGGAAAACTGGCATTTAGGGAAAGCAGGACTGGGCTGGACAGTGGATGCCTGGGCTCAGCTCAGGCAAAATGAGGGAAACAGGCAGGTCAGGCTGGGTTTGGAGTAAGGTTGAGCATGTGGGTTTTGACAAAATACAAATAAATGCCAAAAAACCCATTTCAGTTTCCATGTTTGAGATACGAATACTATAGTACTAAGGGCGCTTTTAGATGAGACACTTTTAATGTGGTTTTGTAAATGCGCATTTAAATAATATGCATTTTTAAAAACCGGTTTTGAGCATCTTTGATGATCAAGGGATGCCAAAACCGCTTTTAAAAATGCGCATTATTTAAAAAACACATTCAAAACGGTTTGGGCTTTTACACGATCATGGCAAATGCGCATTTAAAACGGTTTAGGTGTTTAAACTAACATGAAAACAGGCGCATTTTTTACCAACCATGCGCAAATTTGTCTCGTCTAAAAGTGCCCTATGTCTGTGTATTTATGGGTGTTTTCAGACGTTAAGGGGCCATTTGGCCCCGTACCGAAAACAACCAAATCATCCCCCGCCGGGATGACCCCGTCACGCCTTATCAGACGTGCCGGGGGATCCTGGCGGGGAATCTGGGAGGGGGCGGGGCCGCGCGGCGCAACGTGCGGCCGCACGGACCCGCCCCCTCCACGCTCCCCGCCGCTGCCCTCTGGGGAGACAGGCAGGCGGCGGGGCCAATGCGGCCGCAGCATCTGGCCGAAATCGCCACGGCCCGGGATCCCGCCAGTGATCCCGGGCCGTGGCGCCCGACCAGACGTGATTTTTTTTTTGTCCCCGCCGGGGATCACTTTCACCACGCTTCCCGGGACATTCCCACGGCTAGCCCGGGAAGCGTGGTTGAAAATGACCCCATGTGGGTATTGACCGTGGCGAACATCTGGCGGCCGCCAAACAGACGTTCGAGGCACAGTGGCCACAGGTGGGTATTCACCGTGGTTCACTGTGATCTCGTAACGTCTGAAAATACCGTGTTTCAAGCGGACCCAACATTTCACGAAAAACGTAATATTTGAGATCTTGAACTGGACCCCCAAAACTGCAGCACATTTCCAGCTTGGAGATGGGCTGTTCTCTAAGGCCGCTTTCACACCTGCGCAAATGGGTCCTTAGAAGCTCGGAAGTTCAGTCGCGTCTTTGAAACTTCAATCACCCGCCTCAGGACATTTGCACCTGATCAAAGACACGCCTGATTTGCATGCACATTCCCTCTCCCCGAGCTTCTAAGGACCCATTAGAGCAGGTGTGAAAGTGCCCTGACTCAGGCTTAACAGCCTGCTTGGGGTACCTGTAGTGAGTCCTCCCCACCTGCAGGGGCTGCCGATCTCTCAGAACTGGCCAGCCCAGCAGAGCCCACCCCAGCCACAAAGAAATGGTGAGGCCTTGGAAGTTTCATTCCTTCCTTCCCCAAGCCAGCAACTCCCTGCCCCCCTCCCCCGTGTGCCCCATTCCCATCTAGGGATCCTCCTTTCCACGAGCCAATGACTTCTCTCTGAGCTAGAAACCACCGCCCTAAGCCAGAACCATGTCTCATTCCCACTCCCGCTAACCATCTCCCCACCAAGCTAGCCATATTCTCCACCGTCACCCAAACCAGTGCTCCCCTTTAAAATTGATAGCAGACTTAGCAACAATTTTTGATTGCATTTTCCTTTCCTTATAGGTCTGTCAAACCGGCAGAGCCTCACTGCACTTCTGCGCCAAAATAACCCATATGCAGGGACCTGTGTTCTCTGCGTTACATATTGGCAATGAAGGGGGAAATGCACAAGCAGATACAAATACAAATAAATGCAAATTCTAAAACCACAAATACAGATACAAATACTTGACCCCCATGTGCAATCCTAGTTTGGAGTAAAGCAGGACAATACAGGTCAAGCTGAAGCACGCAGATTCAGGACCAGAAAACTGGTTGTGCTGAAAGGGCCTAAGAGGCACACAAGGAGCTACGGGTGTTTTCAGACGTGATGTATGGCTATGGCTTTGGTCACGGCAATGAAGTTTGAATTTGAATTTTGATGTGATGATAGCCTGCATTTACATGCTTTGACCTGTGTGGAATTGCGAGCTACTGTTACGTCAGAAAACGCTGCCAGATGTTAGCCTCGGCCGTTCTCAAAGCGGTGTTTGCATGTAGCTCGGGCTGTGATTTGGGAACATTCCCAGATCAAGGTCACAGCCCAGGCTAAGCACCAGCACCACCCGGGGAACAGCTGCCCCACTGGGTGTAAAGTGTGTCATTACATATAAACGGCCGCTTTACGTACCCTGGTGGGGGTCCCGCCGGTTCCAGGCAGTGTTTGGCCGCCATTGCTGCCTATCAGCTGGGGGGACAGGGTTGGGCGGACACATGTCCATGGGTCTCCCTGCCCCAGCCGCCATCACGTTTGTTTGTTGGCGGGACCAGTTCCTGTCCAGAGTGATGGCTCCTACCACCACCCGGTAAGTCTGTGGTGGCAGTGGGAGCTGTCACATTGGTTTTCACCCTATATAGGCACCAGCGACCAACCAAGAAGCAGATCCATGAAGGTGGGGGAACCGTGAAGGTGGGGATAGAGTTGGACATGTAGGGGAGAGAGTTTGTAGCTGCAGGTTTCATAGCACAGCTTGAGTAGGCTTGTGGTAGAATGGTTAAGGCTGCTGCTTTGGACTCCTGTGGACCTGGGTTAGAGGTCCATGGGTGCCCTGAGTCAGGCCTAACAAAACATTGCTTAGCAAGAAATTCTTGGCTCTCTCAAGGATGTTCTCTTTTCTCCTCAGCTGGTAAGGATGCTGTGTTTCATATTATTATTATTATTATTATTATTATTATTAACAAACATTTATATAGCGCCAGCAGTGTACCTGGCACTTTACAAAGTAATAAAATAGACACGGTCCCTGCCCCTAGGGCTTACAATCTGAGAGACAGGAGCTGGGGGAGAGACTTAGGAAGGGGAACAGAGGGAGAGACAAGGGGTCTAACATTCATGAAGATGCGAGGTCTCAAGTGCACGTACTTGGCTTGGTTACGATGAGAATGACAGCAGGCAGGTCCATGTTGCAAGGATAAGGGTAAACCGATCGTAGGTATAGGAATAGTGGCTCAGCAGGATAAAGAGTCAGACAGAGCAGAGCGAAAGAGGTGAGTTTTAAGGAGAGATTTGAAGGTATGAAGGGAGGGGGCAAGGCGGATGTGGACAGGGAGGGAGTTCCAGGCATGGGGGGCAGCAAGTGAGAAGGGACGAAGGCGCTTAGGGGAGCAGGGAAGGCGTGGAAGGGTGAGAGAAGGGACAGAGGAGGAGCGAAGTGCACGGGCTGGAGTATGGAGGGCGATAAGTGCAGAGAGGTAGGGGGGAGCAAGGTTGTGAAGAGCTTTATAGGTGAAGACTAGGAGCTTGTGCAGGATTCGTTCAGGAAGGGGAAGCCAGTGAAGCGAAGAGAGGAGGGGCTGCACATGGTCGAAGCGACTGGCGAGGTAGATGACCCTGGCAGCAGAGTTTTGGACAGAGATGAGGGGAGAAAGGTGAGACCGGGGAAGGCCAGTGAGAAGGAGGTTACAGTAATCGAGGCGAGAGATGACCAGAGCATGAACAAGAGTTTTGGCAGACGAGACAGAGAGAAAAGGGCGAATCTTAGCAATGTTATGGAGGGAGAAGCGACAGGATTTAGCAACAGAGTCAATGTAGGGTTTAAAAGAAAGGGCTGAGTCAAAGATGAAGCCTAGGCTACGGGCTTGGGGGACAGGCAGGATGGTGACTCCATCAATAGTTATTGACAGTGAGGAAGGAGAGGAAGGATGAGGGGGGAAGATAAGGAGTTCAGTTTTAGCCATGTTGAGTTTGAGTTGACGTTGAGACATCCAGGTAGAGATGTCAGAGAGACAGTTGATGAGACGAGCTTGAACAGAGGGAGAGAGAGAGGGAGTAGAGAGATAGAGTTGAGTGTCATCAGCATAGAGGTGGTATTGGAAGCCATGGGAGGCAATGAGTTTGCCTAAGGATGAGGTATAGATCGAGAAGAGGAGAGGGCCAAGAACAGAGCCTTGAGGAACACCAACTGAGAGGGGGAAGGAGGAGGAGGCGGAGTTGGAGAGAGACACATTAAAGGAGCGGTCAGAGAGGTAGGAGGAGAACCAGTTATGGACAGAGCCACAAAAGCCAAGGGAGTGAAGGGAATCCAGCAAGAGTGAGTGGTCAACAGTATCGAAGGCAGCAGAGAGATCAAGGAGGACAAGAATGGAATAGAGACGTTTAGATTTAGCCACCAGAAGATCGTTGGTGATCTTAGCGAGAGCAGTTTCAGTAGAATGAAGGGGGCGGAAGCCAGATTGGAGGGGGTCAAGGGAGGAGTTGGAGGATAGGAAGTCAAGGCAGCGGGAGTAGACAACACGTTCAAGCAGCTTGGAAGCAAAAGGAAGGAGTGAGACAGGACGATAGCTAGAAGGGTCAGAGGGGTCAAGAGTGGACTTTTTGAGAATAGGAGAGACTGTGGCATGTTTGAAGGCAGAAGGGAAAGAGCCAGTAGAGAGGGAGAGGTTGATGATGTGCAGGAAGGAAGGGGCGACAGTGGGAGTAATGGAGGTGAGGAGGCGGGAAGGAATGGGATCAAGGGGGCAAGTGGAAGGGTTGGAGGAGGAGAGCAGAGAGGAGATTTCCTTAAGGGAGGCAGGGGAGAAGGAGGACATGAGAGAAGGAGGGGGAGGAGGGAGAGGGGTGGGAGTGGGAAGAGAGGAGTGGGAAGCGATGTCGAGGCGGATCTTGTCTATCTTGGAGGTGAAGAAGGAGGCAAGATCCTGAGCAGAAAGGGAAGAAGGAGGGGGAGGACAGGGAGGCTTGAGGAGGGAGTCAAAGGTAGAGAACAGGCGGCGAGGGTCCCGAGAACAGGACTCAATGCGGGAGGCATAGTAGTGTTGTCTAGCAAGGGAGATAGCAGAAGTAAGGGTGGAGAGACAGAATTTGAAGTGAAGGAAGTCAGCGTGAGAATGGGATTTGCGCCAGAGTCGTTCAGCAGCACGAGTGCAAGAACGGAGGTGGCGGATACTAGGGGTGAGCCAAGGACGGGGGTTGTGGGAGAAGGCAGGGCGGGAAGAGAGAGGGGCATGGGAGTCAAGTGTGGAGGAGAGAGAGGCGTTGAGAGCAGAGACAGCGGAGTCAGGGGAGGAGGAAGAGAAGACTGTAGGAAGAAGGGGAGAGAGAGAGGAGGCAAAGTCCAGGGGATCAATAGCTTGAAGGTCACGGAAGGGGCGTAGAGAAGGGGAAGAGGAGGGGGGACAGTGGGAAATGTTGAAAGAGGCAAGGAAGTGGTCTGATATAGGATGAGGATCGAAGGAGAGATCAGCGACAGAGCAGTTTCTAGAGAGGACAAGATCAAGAGAATGGCCATTAGTATGGGTGGGGGAGTTGGTCCAAAGGTGGAGGTTGAAGGAGGAGGCTAGGGAGAGGAAGCGAGAGACTGAGGGCTGAGATGGGTCATCAACATGAATGTTGAAGTCACCAAGGATGAGAGTGGGGATATCAACAGAGAGGAAGAAAGTGAGCCAGGACTCAAAGTCAGAAAGAAAGGAAGAGAGAGGACCAGGGGGACGGTAGATGACAGCAACACGTAGATGGAGGGGGGAGTAGAGGCGCACGGAGTGAGCCTCAAAGGTATGGAAGGAGAGAGAGGGGGGAGGAGAAATTGGTTGGAACTGACAGGATTTAGCAAGAAGGAGGCCCACCCCACCACCCCGTCCTTCAGGGCGGGGTTGGTGAGAGAAGGAGAGACCCCCACAGGAGAGGGTAGCAGGCGTGACAGAGTCCGAGGGAGTGATCCAAGTTTCAGTAAGGGCAAGGAGCTGGAGGGAGCGAGAGAGGAAAAGATCATGGATATAGGGAGCTTTACTGATAGATGAGCGACAGTTCCAGAGGGAGCAGAAAAATGGTAGTTGATGAGGGGGGAGGCAAGGAATAGGGATAAGATTGGGAGAAGGGGAGCGTCGTGGTAGGCTAGAGACAGGAGGAATAGGGATAAGATTGGGAGAAGGGGAGCATCGAGGAAGGCTAGAGACAGGAGTGGAAGGGGAGCAATGAGAGAAAGTAGCCAAGGGAGCAAAGGATGTATGGGGGAGGTTAGAGAGTGGTGATCGGTTGGGGGGAGGAAGAAGCTGGGAGGAGAAAAGTAGAGGAAGAAAAAGATGGACAGGAAGAGGAGAAGGAGAGGAGGGAAAGAAAAGGCGAGAAAATAGGGCAGACATGTTAGTGAGTAAGATAGGAGGGGGAAGTACAGTAGAAAAGAAATGGAGAAAAGTACCTGTAAGGCGCGCGCCTTTAGGCGCGCGCTTTTCGGCCCGCTGGTCGGTGGAGCTTGGGGCGGCAGGAAGGCCAAGCCCCAGGAGAGTCGTGGTGTCCTCGAGCGATGACAGCCGAGGATGCTGGGAGCGTATGCAGACGAGCTGCAACCTCACCAGTCCTTGGCCCGCTGGTCGGTGGAGCTTGGGGCGGCAGGAAGGCCAAGCCCCAGGAGAGTCGTGGTGGTCCCCGAGCGATGACAGCCGAGGATGCTGGGAGCATATGCAGACGAGCTGCAACCTCACCAGTCCTTGGCCCGCTGGTCGGTGGAGCTTGGGGCGGCAGGAAGGCCAAGCCCCAGGAGTCTTATATTACTGAACCCTGGAAAATCCTTTGCACTCTAAGAATCATCAAGCATTGTCTTGTTTCCAGATCTTGGCTGAAAGGAACTATACTCAACTACCTGAATTGACACAAAAGAGTAAAGAGAGGCCATTTTTAAAGATTGGTGGCCAATCCACTCAGAAACTTTCAAAGTTTAGGCCACAGTCCACGAGCCATTTACTCCAGAGTAGTATCATTGCAACCCATAGGGCTTCAGTGGGATTACTCAAGAGTAATCTTGAGTAATTTGTGGTTTGTGGATCATGACTTTAGTCTATAAACATGTCAGGCATCATTACATTCTGGACTACGGTGAATACATCCGACGTCAGCTTTCCTACACTTTGTCTAAGTGGGAAAGAAAGTTTCACTCATGCTCTACTGCCTCATGTGCTATAGACCCCTAGGCAGATTTGAGTACTGCTTTTTCTTTCTCTCTCTGCAAAATTATTAGCACAAATAGTACATTCTTTTGTCCCAGAGGGAAATTCTCGCTGCTTGCCTTCTAACAGTTGTACCCCGCCCTGGGGGCTTTTAAATATGTCACACTGGTTCTATTGTGCAGAATTATCTAAGCTGCTGGATATCATCATTCTGCAATTGCCTAAAGACCCTGATGTATAGCAACAAACTCTAATTTGTTTTAGATCCACCTACCTTTCATGGACCTCTTCCTAGTTCTGTTTTGAAGATGGCCAAAGATAGGCTAGAATATAAAAATAAAACCCGGCCACCTTCCTAATGAGTTTTATTTGTTTGTTGTCCTTTCTACAGTGTCCATCATAATTGACTTCCTACTCACAGAGCTGTAGCTAGACAGAATGGGCCCTGGTGCAGAAGATGGAGCTTATTTATTTGTTCAATTTATACCCCATCCTTCCCTCAAACGCTCACAGTGGCTTACAAAGATATAAAAACATAGAACCATATAAAACAAACATAAAATACAGCTTAAAACCCCTAACCCCCACCACCCTCCAACCCTTTCCCTAACCCCTCCATCCAACCCTATCCCAGCTTACCAAACACCTGGCCAAACAAGAGGGTCTAACATCTCTTCCGAAAGATGAGCAGGCTCGGGCTTAGGTGGACCCTCCAAGGGGAGGGAGTTTCGTAACTGTGGAGCAGCCACCAAGAATGCCTCTCTGTGTACCCTCATTGTACAAACCTCATGGACAGTTGGTACTCACAGGAGAGCAACCTCAGAGGCCGTGACGGAACATAAGGGAAGAGACGGACTTTCAGATACCTGGGCCCCACGCTGTTTAGGGCTTTAGCCAAAACCAGCAACTTCAGTTGTGACCGAAAAGCTATTGGCAGCCAGTGTAGACTCTGGAGCACTGGTGTACTGTGCTCCCAGCAAGCCACCGTGTTCTGCACCAACTGCAGCTTCCAAACAGTCATCAAGGCCAGCCCCCCGTATAGCACGCTGCAGTAGCCTAACCTCAAGGTTACGAAGACATGGATGACAGTGGCCACATCCAAGTCTGACAAAAAAGGTTGCAGCCTTCTCACCAGATGTAATTGCATGAAAAGCACTCCTGGCCACTGCCGCAACCTGACCATCCAGGCGCAGCAGAGGATTCAGAACCCCAAGGCTGCAAATTTGAGTAACTAGAAGTGGCTGGACCCCCTCAATAACAGGGGTCCCAATTCCCTCCAAGTCACAAGATGGGCCAACCATCACCACCTTTGTCTTGTCTGGATTCAACTTCCGTTGGCTCGCCCACATCCAGTCCCCAACAGCAGCCAGGCACCTGGTAAGCACTGAGACTGCAGGACCCGGGTCAAATGAAAAAGAGAGAGAGAGTTGGGTGTCATCAGCATCCTGATAGCACTTCACTCCAAATCTCCCAATGATCTCGCCCAGGGGACTCAGATACACATTGAACAGGAGTGGGGACAAGATGGAAACCTGCAGACCTCACAAGAGACCTCCCGGGGGTACGATGAGCCACCACCCATCACCACTCTCTAGGTTCGCCCATTGAGGAATGAGCGGAATCACTCAAGAGCAGTCTCACACACCCCAGCCAGGTCCTGCAGCCATGTCAACAACACCCCATGATCTACTGCATCAAAGGCTGCTGAAAGATCTAACAGAATCAACAGTGCCCTCCTGTCCCCTTCTTCCAGCAGCAGGGGATGCACCTGCACCAGAGAGTGTGGATCCCCAAGGCTCATGACCTCTGGTGCAGCTGCACCCCTGGCCATGGCCCTATTATAGCTAACTTCTTGTTTATCCAAATGGGCTTTATTAAATCCAAAGAAATTCCATTCTTGTAGGGAAATTTCTCTGTGTTAAACAGACATTTAATTCCTTGATGTGTCTATAGTAAAAGGATTGTGTCTAGAGCAGAGAGAGAAAACACATGATCTGGCACAACAGCGAGCCCACACCACTAGGCCAAAGTTGCTACTGGATCAGACAGGCTCCTTCGGAGTTTATTTTTTAGTCTGCTCCATACTAGCAAGCTTTCCTTGTCTAGAGAACAAACACATCCATGCAGATCTTGATGTTCAAGGCTGTTGAATGACTCTAGGTCCTTTGAAGTCAGTGGGAACTCCAGGCACATCAGAAGTGCATCAGAAAGTCAAGCTAACAGCACATTGCAGAAAGAACACAGATAATGTGCCTCTTCATGTTCACCACAAACTGCAGCAGCTGGAGGTCAACCAGGGAAAGAGCTTCCGCAGGGGAAAAAAGAGGCTTCTAGGGGGATAGTACTGGCCTCTAAGCAAATGGTACGTCCTTAAATGCAAAACATGGAGGTAGGGTTGCCACATGTTCATATATCATATGGACAGACCATATCTCTCATTAATATGGAGGGTTGGCTACAGGACTGTTAATATTTCAGCCTTCTAAGAGGTGGCCAACCACCACCCTACATGGAGGCAGTTACTGCTACGGCTGAAGTGAGACTTCGGGATTACTCAATATCTCATCAAAATCCCGGTGCTTGGTTCATCCCAGGACAAACCAAGCACCAAGATATATTCAACAAGTTCTCGGCAAAGGGAAAAAAATCACTGCGCATGTGCAAATGGTCCCAAAGCTGTTATGTGCGTGTGCAAAACGGCTGCTGCCCTTAACCAGAATGGCAGTGAGAGCATTGCAACCATTTGGGAGCAGGAGCCGTAATGTTTCTCGCTGAGAACTCATACTGGGACTGAGTTCTAGGCTGCTTTTAGACGTGCGTGGTGTACACGCAGCGTGAAATCACGCCGCATGTAAAAATCTGGCGGGCATGGTTTAGAGGCAACATCTTGCACGTTACAGCCGATCGCGCATTCTTTTAAAACTGCAAATGAAATACCTCGAGGTATTTTGATGTGTGCACTGCACACGTCTAAAAGCAGCCTCCGATGAGATCTCGGTCCCAGTACTTGACACAGCTAGAAATTATTGTTATTATTCTCAAGCATTTATATAGCACCAGCAATATACCTGGCGCTTTACAAAGTAATGGAATAGACACCGTCCCTGCCCTAGGGCTTACTATCTGAGAGACGAGCGGGGTGGGGTGTGGGGGGGGGGGGGAGACGAAGGAAGGGAAACAGAGGGAGAGACAAGGAGTGTACCATTCATGAAGATGCGAGGTCCCGGTTGTACGTGCTTGGCTTGGTTACATAGAAATGTTCACGAGCATCAATTTAACTGCTTTTGTCCACCCCTACCACCTCCTTTTAGTTTTCATTCAGAGAAAGGGGGCTATGACAGAAAGGGGGAAGGACGGTGGAGCTGCTATGCTTCTTTCTGGTGTATTCCCACCCATTATGGCGCCATGGGGTGCGGCCACATCAGAAAGGAGTCAGGAAAGTGCCTATGGCCTGCCCCCTTTCTGACATGGCCGTCTCCTTTTGCCCCTGGAGACCCAGATTTCTCTGGGCTACCAAGGGCACCTCTGGTTGACTCGGAGAAATCTGGAGAGGAGACAACCCTGCATGGAGGGAGGAGCAAACTGGTCCTATGTATTAAAGATAATTCTTTCTACATTTATCTATTCATTATTATTTTTATTATTTATTTATTTAAATTTATACACCACCCCTGCCGTAGGGGCTCAGGGCAGCTTACAATTAATAAAACAATGACAATAAAATTCAAACAATAAGGAACTCCCACCCTTCTCCCCAACCCTACCCAAAAACCTAACCAACCCCCGTCCTGCCCGCCAAATGCTTTTTCAAATAAAAATGTTTTATACCATCTCCAGAAGATGCTTAGGCTTGGGCTCAAGTGAACCTGCTGGGGAAAGGAGTTCTACAAAACCAGGGCAGCCATTGAGAACGCCCTCCTACGTACCTCTGTCTCATGGACAAGGGTAACAGATGGAACTTGCAAGAGGGCATTCCAGGCCGACCATAGGGGCCGCAATGGGGCATGGAAGGACAGGCGGTCTTTCAGATATATGGGACCCAGTCCATTTAGGGCTTTAAAGGTCAAAACCAGCACCTTGAATTGTGCCCGGAAAGCTGTAGGTAGCCAGTGCACACTCTGGAGCACTAGAGTAATGTGCTCCTGGCTACTCGTCCCCGAAAGGAGCTAAACTGCAGCGTTTTGCACCATCTGCAGCTTCTGAACAGTCATCAAGGGAAGCCCCATGTAGAGCGCACTGCAGTAACCTAGTCTCAAGATGATGAAAGCAGGGGCGGATTCACCCGGGGGACTAAGGGGACTTCAGCCCCCCCCCCCCCCCCCCCC
>QEPC01000892.1:1380734-1445595 GCA_003113815.1 Sphenodon punctatus
TAGGGCCGCGGCTGTGGAACTCCCTTCCGGAGGAAGCTCGCCTGGCCCCAAGCCTTTTGACATTTCGGCGGAACTGTAAGACCTGGCTGTTTGCCCAGGCCTTTGGGAGGGAGGGGGGGGGTGATTTTTAATCCCCCACCTGTATATTTATTTTTATACCACCCTGTTTTATTGATATGTTTTATAATTGTATTTTAAATGTTTTAAATGGTTTTTATTGTTGTAAACCGCCCCGAGCTGCTGTGCAGGATGGGGCGGTATAAAAATCTACTAAATAAATAAATAAAATAAATAAACTCACGGCATCAGCTCATGACTCCTGAGGCTTTTGTTTGAGACCGGAAGCACCTGTTACCTTGTTTGGAAGGTAGATCTTGGGAATATGCAATTGATAAAGATTGTGGGATATGCATAAAATGTTAGAAAAAGAAGGCACAGGTGGAATCTCACCAAACCTCTTTTAATACCCCTGCACTATTAAACCAACCCAGCAATCCCAATGGGACTGGGATCCCAAGCGGAATTAGGACAAGTATCTGTAGATTCCAGCACACCTCAGTATCATTGCGTTATAAGACTATGCCAACAAGAAGCATGACTAGTTTCACAGAAGACTGGCAAAGGCCCAGCAGGCATCTCCTTTGAGGAACACATTCTGGCATATGAAGTATGTGTTTTCAGCCAATAAAAAAAATATTTTTCCACACTGATTGTTGCTTTTTCACATTGCTCATTTTTCTCAGTAAGGATACGGCAGGTCTGAGCACTCTGCTGCAAGTGGGGGAAACGTTATGCCAAAGAACAAACAAGAGCAAATAGACTTTAAAGTCCTGTCTGGCGGCACCATTAACAAGTTAACAGGCGCCATTTCCTTCTTCCTCCCTGTACCAAGTGATTCTTCCCAGACAGTGATCCAGACTGCTGATAGCTCTGAAGGGTAGTTTTTACCAGAAACTTTATCAGGAAATGTTCACTCGCCTGCCTCAGTGTCCTCCCTTGGGGAGGACAGATGTTATAGCTGTACAACTGAGCTCAGTAGAATCAAAGTAGCTTGGATACGCCCATAAAATGCAAAGGTGAAACTGGGATCTCTCCAGCAATGTTGAGCAAGATATCAACCCTACCAAATTTATTAATAAAAAAGGTATAGCAAAGCAAGTGGATGGAGAAAACTGGCTCAAAAAATATTTAAATGATTGGCATTCCATTGGGTAACAAAGTGCTAGGCTCAACTTCATAGAGTGGAAACAAATCATGGAATATTTTGAGTTTCTAGAGTATAAAAGAAGGCTTATTATTTGGCATGAGAATGTTATTGCTCTCCATTAAACCAGCTATTGGTAAAGGAAGCCTGCATGAAACAAATATTAATTGTAACTTGAATGTACCAACTATAACAAATATTCTGGAGTAAAGTCTAAAATCACTGAAAAGATCATGGAGCCAGATTGAGGTTTTTATGGTAGATTCTAAGAGGGGTTAAAATGCCCCCAAAGCGGGTAAGCTTGTCAAATCTACACTACCTGAACCCAAAATGGGGGTTTGAGTAATAACCAATACCCATCTGCACCCCGTTGAGTATCTGTGATGCATTTAAAGCTTGTTAACACCACAATTCATTATTAATTATTATTATCATCATTAATTATTATTATTATTATTATTATTTATTTTTATTATTTTATTGTTGTGTTTTGGCCATTGTGACATTATCGTTTTGGCAATATCTGCACAACATGCACAGTTGCTGAAAATTATGCAACTGAAAATACCAAAATGACTAAAATACCTGAACTGAAATACCAAGTAACCCAAAATGGAATACCCAGAAAACTGAATATGCAAGGACCACTTTCGGTCATGGATGGTGTTTGGATAGCCGAAGGGCTACCTGAAACTGAAAAATCACTACTTGTTTCATAACTAATTAGATTTTTTTTCCTGCCATGAACATTAAACATAAGACTGTAACTGTTACTCTGGGCAGAGAAGAGAAACAGTGTTTGGGTTATGAATGTGTTTTTTTTTAAATCAATCGTCAGAAATTTCATTTGATATGTTTTATGTGTTTGTATGTTCCTTTGAGCCAGGACAAATGTTCTCACCACATTCATATTTATGTGGTTGGAAGCTTTTTCTTTCTCTGTTCCTCCCCTTCTAAAGACAAAACAAATGGCGGACTGCTTAAAATGTTTTCGTTTCCGTTCTTCAGCACCATAGTGCTCTAGTTATATATTTTGACTAACTATTAGAGTTAGAATAGGCAATATGGTATACAGCTGTGCTGGGACTTGAAGAGCAACAGATGATTATGTGCAGGGAACTGAAGGTTTTTGTTTAAAGTTTTTGCGGCATTTTACTATTTTTTGTTTGTTTGTTTTTTCTTGTTTAATTAGAGCCAGCATGTTGTACTCTGGATGACTTCAGCATACGTTATGAGGTGCCTAATTTAATACAGTGACATTCAGTAATGTAATTGTGTTAAAAAGCAATGAAAGTATATTAAAAAACTAAACAGTTTCCTCTAAGACAGCAGGAAAGTATTAGAGATGGCACCAAACAACCATCTCCATTAGCTATAAACCATGTGTGCAATTCTTTCAACAGAACATCCCCCTCCCCAAAATCGGCTGGTCCTATCACCAGGGTGGTACCCAGAAATACTTTCTGGGTGATCAGCAATGGCATTTTGGACACTCCCTGCCTCTCAGCAATGGCATTTTGGACACTCACTGCATCTCGTTGTATTAAGTCCTCCTTTTAAACAAATTTTAGTTGAGTATAAAAAACGAAATACTCTCAATGAATTTGACTGTATGAGTCTCCCATGATCTCTCCACCCCCACCCACCCACAGAACTCCTAATTTACCCACTCCATTCCCAATGCTGAGCCAACAGCTGGCATGATATGAATATTATAGAAATTCCATATTTGGGGGACTTCCTTACTTGCCCCAGCTCATTTCTTAAGGGCCTAATTCCATTCCCATTACTCACATTTTAGGCTTACTCAGCGGGCTTAATATCAATGAGTTAAATTGATTAAGAGAAACTTTTATATGGAAAACCTCATACATTTGAGAAAAACATTTCTCAGATGCCCCATGATGAACTATACCATCTTTATTATGGGCTGGAGACAATAAGAATGAATATAAGTAGTCCCATAGTGGGTCAGACCAATGGTCCAATGAGCCCTGCATCCTGCCTCCAACACTGGCCAATCTCAGTTGCCTGGGAGAAGTACCTCATTCCCAGTGCCGAACAGCTGGAGGTTACATCTCTCAAACCTACTTGGCTAATAGCCATTAATGTACCTACCGTCCAAGACCGTATCCAGTCCTTTACCCAGCTGTACTACTGGCCCTGACCAGATCCTCTGGCAACAAATTCCACAAGATAGTTGTGCGTTGAGTGAAAAAATACGTTCTTTTATTTGTTTTAAATCTGCTGCCAGTTCATGGAGTGTCCCTTAGTTCTAGTACTATTTGAGACGATAAATAAATGCTCCCTATTTACTCATTCCACACCACTCATAATTTTATAAACTTCTATCATATCCCCTCTCAGTCATCTCTTTGCCAAGCTAAAGAGCCCCAAGCTTCTCCTTGTATGGAAGCTGTTCCATACCTTTCATCATTTTGTTGCCCTTATCTGTATGTTTTCTAGTTCTACTTTTTTTTTTTTTTTAGATGGGGTGACCAGAACTGCACACAATATTCAACGTGCAGTCACATGATAGATTTATAGAGAGACATTATGATAATTTCTGTTTTATTCCCTATCCCTTTCCAAATAATTCCTAACATTCTGTTTGCTTTTTTGACTGCTGCTGCACATTGAGCTGAGGATTACAATGGCTGTTTTTAAGTGAGCATGGCTGGGAAGGGGGTCCGCGCACACTGAATGGGATGGCCGCGGATTGCCCACCCATGCGAGGTATATGAAGAAGGATTCAAATGGGCCAGGGTTGTGTGTGCTCCCCTACCCTTGCATGTTTTAGCCTTCCCCCACACAGAGAAATCCAAATTTTTCCCCGATGCTCCATGAGTGGCCATGGGTAGGCGGTGCATGGGTCACAGGAGCGCACACCTCCCCATGCCACCTTCAGACAGGCGTTTGGATGCATGCAGGATGGGTAGACCTGCATGGTTGCATCTCATTTAAAAACAGCCAATGTATTCTCCACAATGACTTCAAGTTCCTTTTTGTGAGCGGTAACTCCTAATTTAGAACTCAGCATTGTGTACATAAGGTTTGGATTATTTTAACCTACGTGTATCACTTTGCAATGATCAATATTAAATTTCATCTGCCATTTAGATGCCCAGTCACCAAATCTCACAAAATCCTCCTGCAATTCCTTAGTCTGCTTGGGATTTAACAACTTTGAATAACGTTGTGCCATCTGAAAAATTTGATCACCTCACTCTTTACTCCCTTTTCCAGATCATTAATGAATATATTAAACAACACCAGTCCCAGTACAGATCCATCCGGCACTCCATTATTTACTTCTCTCCATGCTAAAATTGACCATTTAGTCCTACCCTTTCCCCCGTTTCCTTTAACCAGTTACCAATTCACGATAGGACACTGCTTCCTATCCAGAGACTATTTAATTTCCTAGAGTCGCTCATGAGGAAACTTATCAAACACTTTGTGAAAATCCAGATATACTATATCGACCAGCTCACCCTTATTCACTTGCTTATTTACTTCTACAAAAAATTCCAATATGTTTTCAAAAATCCCAGTAATTCAGTTTTTCACAACCACTTCCACCACTTTGGCCCTTTTTACACGGACAGAGGTGGGGTGGGTGGGGGGATGGGTGTTTATCTGCGGAGGGTGGAGGGGTGTGTGTGTGATGGCTAAACGGACAGACACCCACCTCCACCCACGGAGCCTCCTCTGGTTTTCCAAAGGGCTCCATGGGTGGAGCCGAGTGTGCAATGCGTGGAGGTGGGTGGACCGCACACACACACACATCCCACTTGGTGTTCACATGGGCGAACACCAAGTGGACACCCATCCCCCCACTCACCGGCAGCCGTATACACAGATGCGCCCCCCCCGCCCGAACACTGAGGGGGCTTCCATGTACAAATGGCCTTTGCCCGGCACCAATATCAGACTCACTGATCTGTAGTTTCTAGGATCACCTCTGGAGCCCTTTTGTAATATTGGTGTTACATTCGCTACCCTCCAGTCCTCAGGTACAGTGGCCGATTTTAGTGATAGGCTACAAATTACCAATAGCAGAGCTGCAATTTCATATCTGAGTTCCTTCAGAACTCTGGTGTGAATGTACTATCTGGTCCTGATGATTTGCTGCTATTTAATTTGTCAATTTGTTCTAGAACCTCTTCCAGAATCACGCTGATTTGTGACTGTTCTTCCGATTCATCACTTACAAAGAATAGTTCCGGTGTGGGTATCTCCCCAACATCCTCTGCCGTGGAGACAGAAGGAAAGAATTCATTCAGCTTCTCTTCAATGACCTTATCCTCCCTGAGTGCCTCTTTCTCCCCCTGGTCATCTAATGGCCCAAATGACTCTCTGGCAGGCTTCCTGCTTCCGATGTACTTGAAAATGTTTTTATTGTTAGTGTTTGCATCTTCAGCAAGCCCTTCTTCAAATTCCTTCTTGACCTGGCTTATTAATGTTTTACATCTAATTTGCCAGTGCTTATGCTCTTTCATGTTCTTATTAGGAGTAACTTTCCATTTTTTAAAGGCTGTTTTTTGTTTTTTGGGCTCTTTCACGTCACCATTTTGACACGCTGGCAGACATTTGGTCCCCTTATTACTTTTTTTAACCTGTGGAAAACATTTAATCTGGGCTTCCAAGATAGTGTTTTTACATATTTCTCTCCACACCTCTTACAGACATTCAGTCCTCCCAATTGGTTTCCCTCTGTTTCCTCATTCTTGCATAATTAATTTTTAAAGTTAAATATTACTGTGGTAGTTTTATTTAGCGTTCTCACTTCTGTAAGTATAACAAATTTTATTATATTATGATAACTATTGCCAAGTGGCTCCACCACCATTACCCCTTGCACCAGGTCCTGCACTCCACTTAGGACTAGAGCCAAAGTCACTCCTCCTCTTGTAGGTTCCAGGACTAGCTGCTCCAAGAAACAGTCATTTATGGTATCTAGAGATTTTTACTGCCACATCACACCCCGAAGAGACATTCACTCAGTCAATATTAGGGTAACTGAAGTCACCCATTATTATTGTGTTTCCAAATTTAGTAACCAGTCTAATCTCCAGTAGCATTTCATAGGCAGTCTCACTATCCTGGTGAGGGGTTCGAATAGTATAGCCCCACTGCTATACGCTTCTCCATTACACATGGAATTTCTATCCAGAGATTCCAGAGTACAGTTCACTTCCTGTAAGCTTTTAATCCTGCTTGACTCAATGCTGTCTCTAACGTATAGCGCAACCCCCACCACCAGTTCAATCTACTCTGTCATTTTGATAGATTTTGTACCCCAATATTACAGTGCCCGATTGGTTATTTTCATTCTACCAGGTCTCTGAATGAGATGCCTATTATGTTTATAACTCAATTTAGTGCCAAACACTCTCATTCTCCCATCTAACTTTCCAGCATCTGTATAGATACTTAAACATATTCTTTTTATTCTTCTTCCGCTCATTATAAGTGACTGTTTCAGTTAATTTGGAATCATTTATATTTGTCTGTTCTGCACTGATTCCCACCTGAGCTCTCTCAGCTTCTTTCCTATCCTCTATATTAGGATACTCAAATTCGTTTGAATTAATTGCATTAATTCAGCCCGAACCATGCACTCCTCAGCACTTGTCGGCTTTCCCTTGGATTCTAGTTTAAAAACTGCTCTGCATCCTTTTTAATTTTTAGTGCCAGCAGCCAGGTTCTGTTTTGGTTTAGATGGAGCCCATTCCATTTATAAAGGCTCCCCCTTTCCCAGAAGGCAAGAATTACTGGGTGACATTGTGTAGTCCAGTGTTTCTCAACCCATGGGTTGCTTGCAGCCCAAAATTGTGCCATCAGAGTTGGGTATTTTCAAACATGACGCTACCCTGGGTGGCCACGCTTACCCAGGCATGGCCACCCATAGTGGTGTCACGTCTGCACCCTTCCACCAGATGTTTGCTGTGGGCAGGAGCAGAGTTCTTCCCAGACCGTGGCAGGGTAACTCTGGGTTGTGCACTGGGCTCCCTGCCACCACACATCCCAGAGTTAGCCCTGCTATGGTCCAGGGAAGGCAGCCCACCACGTCTGATGGTCCACTCTTCCTAACTCTGGCTGGTGGCCGGAGCTTTTCCAGACAGGCACAGCGGCCTCATAGGCCACCGCACCTGCCTATCGGGGAGGGAGCTGGGCAACGTTGAGCAGCGCGGGGGTGGGGCCGTGTAGACCATGTCCCCCCACCCCCTCCCCAGCCCTGGCCGCCGGCACATTTGTTTGGCAGCAGGACCAGATCCTGCCCGTGGTGAGGGCTCTCACACGGGCAGGATCAAAGCGTGGTGGTGCTCAGCACTGCCACATGTAAAAATACCCTTAGAGTCATGATGACACTAGTTCTATGCTGTTCGCTTACTGGTCCTGAGAGGCCCTCCAGGTTTGCAAATGGGTCCTGCATCACAATGGACGGAGATTCACTGGATATAGGGATGGTTGTAACGGTCCTTTTTGACCTTATGCCAGGGGTCGAGAACCAAATGCAGCCCACAGCTGGTTTTTATGTGACCCCTTTCCAGTTTCTGGATCTGGCCCCTGGGATCCAATACCTAGCTCCAACCACTGAAAAACTGAGCTCAGGGTAAGGGAGCAAAGATGAGGGCATGGACACAACGGACAGGGGACAGATTCATGGCACACATCTATGATCTGGGCCCCTCCTTTTCTTGAATACAATTCTTAAGCCTCTCACCCCCAACTTGTATGTGGCCCTTGGAACTTGTACTAATTTTCAAAGGTTCTCGGAAGGTGTGAAGTTGCCAGCCTCGCTGCCGTGCATTCCACACATTTCAGGCAAGCTGCTAGTGTGGGCGTGGCTTGGATGCATGCTTTGAAATGCAGGAGCAACCACGGCAGTGGACAAAGCCTATACACCTATAAAGCCAAGAAAATGTAATGCTCCCTTGAAACCTACCAGTGCTTTTAAATCTGCACTCAGTATATATTTCACAGGCACCGTATTATTTATTCCACACTGCTATTCATAAGAAGTGAATAACTGGAATAATGACTGAACTGTGCATCTTAACTACATTCTAGTTTACTAGTATACTTACTGTCTGCCCTCCTCTGCAGACTGCTGCAACCTTCCAGGTTGTATCCAAGTCAAGCACACGCACCTGAGACTTCGCATCCGCCTGAATGTTTGTTTGTCTTCTCCCCTGTCACTCCCACTGTCCCCCCTCCCTGTCTCCCCCTCCTTGTCTTTTAGATTGTAAGCCACAGGCAGGGACCGCATCTATTGTATGTTTCTGTACAGCACCAAGCTCATGACTGGTGCTATATAAATGTTAATAATAATAATAATAATAATAATAATAAATGAATAATTCATATGGATTTTTACTGGCTTTTTAATACAATATTAGGGACAGGTGCTGGATTAACATAGTAAAGGTAAAGCAGCAATATAAACCAGCTAGATCTGACCTTCAGGATTGAGTTAGCAGCCTTACTGCAGGTAATTACTGTCATCATTAAAGCTAAAGCGTTTCAACCCAGGAGACGCTTTTATACCTAGGCTGCAAACCCTAAAGTTCAGATATCAGCAAAGCTCTAGGGAAATCAGAGTCTGTCAGCGGTCCTGAGCTTCACAGACTGCAGCCCCTTCCTTGACTCTGTCGTACTAATGCCCCTGAAGCGTACACCAACATATACTTGATGCCAGATTGCCAGCTTCTGGAACATGAATTTCAATTGGTGGCTGCAGCCCAATTAGAATTCATGTTACATAAAGGGGGGTGGGGGAGTTGCAATCACTTCAACAGTCAGAGCAGAGCTTGGGGTTTGGTTGCTGTATTCCCTCTCCCCCAATGCTCCCTCCCTCCCTGTATATTACACCCTGCTTTGAGGGCACGTGCCTTCTGGTTTGAGAACCACTGTTCTATCGGTAACGGAGAGATTTATTTTAACATAACATTCTTAGATAGCATCAATGGCGTAGCTAGGTTTAATAGGGCATTTCAAGTTATTGGGCTAGGGTTGCCACCTATTGCACATTTTTAAGGAACACTTATGAAAAATACATGTTGCAGGACCTACATTGGCACCTAAGGACCTGCCAATGCAGGCCCTGGAACATGTATTTTTCATAAAAGTTCCTTAAAGATGTGCATAGGTGGCAACCCTAGATGGTCCCATATCACTTGGGATGGGGGCAAGGGAGAAGATAAGACATGAGAGGCGTGCCAGGGCAGGGGAAGACTGGGGTGGGGGGCAGTGAGGCACAGGGGGCACTGGAGTAAGGGGGGGAAAGTGAGGCACCAGAGCAGATGGGGGCATGAGCGGGGCTGGGGTAGGGGAGGCATGGGGGCAGCAGGGAAAGGTGAGACGCTGGGGGCGACAGCTTGCGGAAGAGAGAAGACACCTTACTTTTATCCACACACAAACCTGAGGCAGGCAACCCAACTGCCAGCTGATTCTCCCCCAACTGGCTGACTCAAGTGCCTAGCTTTACCTTGGATAAGGCTAGACTGGCATACAAAGCCTTATTGACCTTTTTTAAGTCAAGGGGGGCCACCTAATTACACTGGCAATGAATATTCATGTATTGAAAATTATCCCGCAAATGCTGTATGGAGCGTTCCTATGGGCACTCGATAAAATGAGAGGATTGAAAAAGCTGCAGGCGGGCTTTATTAGGGCATTACTAGCAGCTCCCCCTGGGGTCAACAACTTGGCCTTGGGCCTAGAAGGTGGTTTATTGCCACTTTCTGAGAGGATCTGGAGGGGGGCAATCTCCTATTGGCTACGCCTCTTCTTTAAAATGGCTGCTCCGTTGTCACTGCTTGCCATTGAGGATAAAAGAGAGAATGCTTGGTACTCTGTGGTGGGTAATAAGACCTACCAACCAGGGTTTAGCCCAGCTGCTCTGGCCCCACTAGGATTCAAAGGGACCTGAAAATGATTAGTGGAGAGGCTGTTGGACACGACCTGGCAAGAAACAAGATCGGCCATTGGTGAAAGTAGGGTGTTGGAACTGCATTTAAAGATGGCAAATGGCTCCTGCACCCCCATGTCATACTTAGATGGGAGTCTAGCGAAAGGGCCGAGAAGGTCCTTTTTCTTGGCTAGACTGAATTATTTTCCATCGGCTTAAACTGAGGGCAGATACAATTGAGTGCCTTTAGCAGAGCGGATTTGTAGCTGCTCACTAGGGAAAGTAGAAACCATTATTCACATTTTACTGGAATGTCCACGTTTGCTTGGGGCTTGGGAAAAGTTTATAGACCCTGTGATTGCCCCTTTCCCGGGCAGACCTGTGGAGGTTTATGTTTGCCTTCTGTTGGGTGATTGCTCGAAGGCTATAACGGGAAGGGTGGCTCAGTACCTCAGCACTGCGGCCAGATTGAAGCAAAAAGGTACAAAGAGCTAAGTTGTTTTACAGGTATTGTCACTGTTTTATTCAGTTGGGTTTGAAATAGTAGGAGCGGCGTGTCAGACCCTAAAACCTGGCTTGTTAAGTATAAAGTTGTATAATAAATATTTTATTTTGTATTGTATTATGCCCTGGTTTGGGGACATCTTTGTAAGACGTTGTTATGTAAGCACTGTATTTACATGGATGCTGTTTTAGCCCCTGGTATGGGGATTAACTTTGCAATGGCCTGTGGCCAAGCAATAAATGATTATTAAATTATTATTAATAAGTGCCTATCTTGACTGGGCACAGGGAAGCTGAACGAATGGGGAGACAGAAGGCAGGTTGGGGTCACTCTTGCTCGCTCTGTGAGCAGGAAAAGGAGGGAAGAGATCTGTAGGCCAGAAACTGCACGCTGCCGGGCTCTACCAGGGAGAAAACCGGCCTCAACTCTCTCCACGTCCAGCTGTGGGACAAAAAGGCAGCTGGGGGCCCTAGACCCCTCCACCCTGGGGCTGAAGGAAGTGGTGGCTGGACACAGCAGCAGCAGCAGCAGTAATACTGACCAGGTTGTCCATCCAGTGAGCTCCATGCTGAAGGGAGGGCAGGGTAGGGCAGGGCAGTGAGAATGGCTAGTCAGTCTTGGCAGGCTCTTGACAGTGGGGCAGGGTTAAAGGAGGGAGTGTGGGGCTACAGGGTCACAGCACCTCAGGTCCCCAGGCACAAAGGAGGAAACGCCCACATGACATAGCTACTGACAGACATGGCACCGGCTCCAGGCTCACTGGGGAAGGCACAGGCAGCTGCCTGCAGCAGAGAGAAAGCAAGACATTTTGACATCCTGATGGGGCTGGCCCTACTGCCCTCCCCCCCCCCCCTGAAAGCCTGGGTCCTGGGGGCAGTGGCCCCACTTGCTCCACCTGGAGCTACACTCCTGGATAGTCATCATGGCATGATCCATTTTTCTACAACACAGGATGTATTTCTCCATCACTTGCCAAATCTAATTCTCCCCATTTCCCCACTCTGTCATCTGCCCAGGCTACTTCCTTAGCGTATGGTTCTTTTCTCAATCTATATTTCATCAGTTGCGGCCAAACTCAGCCTCCTGTGTTTCTCTGAGGGCTAGCTAGGGGTGCCGGTGGTGTTCATTGGATTCTTCCTTCCCTTAACACAGGGTTGAACAACTGTTGCTGTAAGGTGTTTTTCTCAGCTCTAGTAGACAGACGCCAACATCTGGAATGGGTTTCTCAGCAAAAATATCAAACTGCCTCTTCTCAACACCCATATGTGCAAACCCTTGCAATTTTAGTATGCACCTGCCTAAAACATTCTTTTAGGAACAGCCTATGAAGGTTTATATCAGGCAGAAATGAGTATCAGCCCTCCCACATATCCCCAGTAAAGAGCTAGACTGAATATGTAGGTTCAGTCCAAAAAGCAGAGCTCCGGGAGGAGCAAAAGTGAAGTGACGGGTTAGTTCTGTGATATGGACAAATATCCACTGGGAATTAGGATCAGATCATCCAGCTGACAGCTTATTTTTACTTGCTACCCGTTCAAGGTAGCTTGGTGTGGTTTTGCTCGACTGCACTCCAGTTGCATAATCTTGAGGTTGTTAAGCACCAGTACAAGTCCCACTGAAGTGAATGGGATATGCATTGGTGCAAAGGGGTTGTGTCAGCACTAGATGGGTGCAGGCTTGCACTAAAAATAGGGTTTCTTCAAGCCACGCTTAAGCCTGACTGCTTATCTGCAGTCACCTTACCATCTGGAGCATGATCCAAATCCTACAGATAGCCAGGCAAAGTTTCCTATTGAGTTCGTAATCAATGAACAGAGCCTCGTGCAGGACAGCTAGATGAGAAAATGCTCTATTTATTTAGTCAGGGGATGAGGCATTCAATTGTCAGGGCAAGTGGGAGTGAATAGCAGGAAATGGATCATTCCATTATGACCTGCTGTGCCCTTCTCTAAAGCAACTGAAACTGGCCACTCTCTACATGTTGCAGAGGGCTACTGCAGACATCTTTCTAAGGATATGATCCAATTCCTCACTCATTCAAGCCTCTGTTCCGCCTGACCCCTGGGCAGCCTGTCAGCCTAAAGGCGTTCACCCTGCAGCTTGTGCTCTGTCCGGAACATCCTGGAGTGCCACTGGCAGAGCGGATCAGCCAAGCCCAGGTCTGATGCATGGACCCGTGCTGCTGCTCTGTCTCCAGTCAGCCATTGCCCCGGTCAACACCATAGCGTGTGTGAGGGGGAGGGGAACCCACCAGGTTCATTTAAACCGACCCAGGTGGGGCTGGATACAGGCAGTTGCAGGGGGGCACCCCCAGAGCAGCTCCTGGGTGGCCGGCCCCACGTCCATCTGAAAACACCCATTGACTTCAACGAGGACAGGACTGCACTCTAAAGCTACTGACGTACTGCTGTTGCCAAAACTTGCTTTTGGAAGAGAGGCCAAACTGAGATCTCATCTGCTTATTGCTGCCAGTCCAAGATAAAGTTAATGATCCCGTGGTACTGACCCAAAACACCCAAAAAGTAGGGGAGTAGGACCCCTGTTAAGGTTCTAGTGCTCAAGCTCCCAGGACATGTTCATATGAAATGGGAATCAACTATTATTTTATTAACATGCTGCCCTTCCCGCAGAGACTCAGGGCGATTTACAGTCATAAAAACAGAATAAAAAGGGCATTAAAATCATTTTTTTTAAAAACCCTAATATCCCACCCAACCCACCCCTACACCTCCCACCCAATCCCAACCCACCCTGGTACTACTCCTGGTAAAGAAAGGTAAAGACGTTGTATGGCTCCAACTTGGAGGTTAATTGCCACTCTCTGGTTCAATATTAGTGGGCAGGTTGGTGTGGCCAGACAAACATTTTGTTTGTGGTAACTTACTCAGTAAGACAGACTCTACTTGGCCGCTGAGTCTGTATGAGAGGCATTAATGAGTGTGTTCCATCCCTCCCCATTACCAGCATTCACCTCTGTGTTTTGTAACACTGACAACAGCGTTTCGTCATCCTATACAACCAAACTATTTCAAACGATCCTCTGAAGACATCTGCTGCCATAATTTAGCAAGAAACCCAATTTATAAAAAGAAAAACACCGGCAAGCAGTTTATAGGTTCAGATTTATTTATTTTTAAAACAAGTCGGTGAAACCAATCTGGGATGTTGTAGCGTGTTGGTTCAATGTTTAAAGCTGTCAGTTTTAAATTGATTCCAGTGTTAAGCAGACAACTTATAGTTCACAACTGAACACCTCCTTTATTTACTTAGCTATGCTGCATTTAACCTTACATCCTGTCTACTGAGTGCATCCGGCTCTGTGGGTCTCCCTGCAGCAAAAGCCTCAGCACAAGGTGGGGGAACTCCTTTCCACAGGCCAAAAAACAGGAAATTGGATTACATTGTTCGGTGAGCAGACGTCAGCATGGAGTGATACAAAGAGTAAACAACTTCCTAACAGCAACAGACAAACGGGTCGGAACTACTGGAATCCTAGGATGGCTGTGGTGTTTTGCATGAAAATTAGCATCCAAATGATACAGGACCAAATCCTTCACTGGTGTAAATCAACTGGAGTAAGTGAAGCTTTGCTAGCTAAGGGTCTGACTCAAAATGGCGAAATTCATAATTCTGAAACCATCCTTATAAACCATTTTAATAACAGCTCATTTCTCACGTTCACAGCCTGTCATTCTTTTCAATCAATGCTTTTTTGTTACTTGAGCAAAAAGCTCCCATTGTGAATTCTGATTCACGTGTTCCTGGCAATGACAGAAATAGAGGTACCATTTCAACATGATCACATCATCTTCATCATGTGCTGAAGGCTTCAAAAATACAGGATTTTATCAAAATATTTTAATATCAAACACAAACAACATTTTGACTGTGGAATATCAGAGAGGATAATGAGAACATCTCTTTGGATTCCCAGTGTTTGTTTTGTAAAAGCTGGTTTAATATCTTTCAGCAATAAGCAAATGATAAATCTGATTCAGGGGGGAAATACCCTTTTAGCGTGACATCTGGATGACTAAAATCTCAGCTGCATTAGGCAGAAAAAGGATAAAAAGACAGAATAGACTAGAAGGACAGGGGGGAGGGCCATGTAGATGGATAGAATGCCAGGCTGTGTTTTTCACACTAGCATAGACAAGTTAAGGAGTAACAACTGACCAGAAAGGCAAAACTTTGTTCCCACCGACCCAAAAAGTCCATTTCAAAAACAGTCTCTTCATTTCCCAAACAAAATACGATAATCTTTCACAAAGCGGTAAGTGGCTGTTCATCTGGTCTTTTTTCCTGCCTTCTTAGCTACTGCTGAACTACTTCTGGCCAAGAGACCTAGGCCGCTATTACATGAGACGATTTTTCATGCAAATGTAACCACAAGTACCACAAGTTTCATGCTTGTGTGAATGCACTTTTCTGCATCTTTCATGATCATAGATAGTCAGAGAATACCATACATCATGGAAGATCAGGTAACATGAGACAGCACCCTTAGTTTCACGCAACACTCGTTTAGAGTGAGTCATGGCATAAACCCATATCCTAAGTGTTGTGTGAAACCCTTACCACGTCCTGTGCTCCTTGATGATCCTTTCTAGAGCCCTGTAACTTGAACCAATCCTAATAGGATTCAACTGATCTTGTGAGCTCAGTTCAGTTGCTCTCCAGGCTCTCTGAGTTCCTTAGGCTCAGGCTGGGCACTGTGACATCATGGCATTCCACAGGGGGCAGGGCCATATTGGAAAGGATGGGGAGGGGCCAGTAAATGCAGGGAATCAGCAGCTGTGGGAATGCAATAATACAGGACAAGACAAACACAAATTAAGGAATGTGATGAGTTTTACACGGGGGGGGGGGAGGGAGGGAGTATTTTGTAAATGGTCCATGAGGCACTGCTGGGCTGGAAAGCCCTGTGAGTGAAGCCAACTGATCACAGCTGCAACGTGAGCTTCAGGAAGTTGCCAAGCGTGTGCAGCTATGGTGTACAAGCCTTTGGAGTGGCCATGTAGAGTTTTTATCCACAACACAGAGGACGAGAAACTCACTTTTAAAGGAAACAGATTCTCATGCAATCACAGGACTTGCGAGTTGCAGCATTAAGAGCATCAATATCCCAATTTTATTTATCCAAATAAAATAAAATCATAGTGGCTCACCATACTATGTGGACTAAAGTATCTGTTCACATAAAGGGTGCAGCCACACAAGACGTTACCCCACTTTGAGCAGCCTTATCCGACTTTGGGCACCCTCACCACGTGATGCAGAGGGTGCAGCCACACAAGCAGGGGCGAGCCCAATCCCCACCCAGCAGCCACCACTTTGGGCTAGCAGACATATGAGCAGCCTCACTTTGGGCAGTCTTATCCCATTTGGGGCAAGCTTGCTACGCCCTGCGTCACCAGCCTTTTCCCAAGGACATAGAGCACAGCAAGGCTGTCCAAAGCGGGTAAGGGTTGCCCAAAGTGGGGCAAACATCTGGTGACTGCCAGCCACTCAAACTACTGTATTGCATGGTAATGTTGCCCAAAGTGGGGTAACGCTGCCCAAAGGGGGTAACGTCTCATGTGGCTGCACCCAGAGGCGGCAGCCACCAGATGTTCACCCCGCTTTGGGCAAACCTTACCCTCTGGGATGAAATCCAGAGAGGCACCCACATTAGAACACCCAGAAATCTGGATGTTCTAGCATGGGTGCCACCCGTGTAAATCCCGCAGGGGTGGGCGTGCATGCTCCCGCGCACATGCATCCCCACGCACAGCGGCACCGGAAAAAACAGAGGTGCCTCTGTGCGGGGAGATGCATGGGGATGGGCGTGTGCCCCATCTGAATCCTTCCCCCTCCCCCACGAACCACAGTGCACCCCCACCCAGCTGTGGCCTGTGTAAAAAGGGCCATAGTCTGGATAGGACAGGAAGCTGCAAGCCAGCTGAGAGTACCAGTTAAAATATAAGACTTAGGGAGTCAGAGCAGGAGAAGCAGGGATCCTGAGTGAAGAAGCTGGAAATTGCCTCTAGAGATCGCTGGGACAAGGGACTTGGATATTCTTCAGTAAAGAGACTTGGTTTGTTTGTTTGTATTTGTAAGACTGTTTCTATTGCCAAGCAGAGAACCCTGGGCAGAGCTTTGCAGTAAACACAGGGTTTTTTAATGGAATAAAGAAATATCAACTGAAGGACTGTGAATCGCATTTCCTTGGAGAAGCTGAGGCACGCAGGCCAGGAGAGACCCCATGTGGGGAGAACCTGCTGCATGTGAGGTCTGAACAGACTCTATGGGTATTTTCAGACGTTACGGGGCCCTTTGGCCCCGTACCGTAACGAACGTCTTCGTTCCCCGCCGGGGTCACCCCAGCACGGCCCAACAGACGTGCCGGGGGGATCCCGGCGGGGAAAGTGGGAGGAGCCGGGGCCGCGCGGCGCAACGTGCGGCCGCACGGCCCCGCCCCCTCCACGCACCCCGCCGCCCGCCCTCCGAGGAGACGGGCGGGCGGCGGGGCCAATGCGGCCGCCGCGTCTGGCCGATCGTGCCACGGCCCGGGATCCCGCCGGGGATCCCGGCCCGTGGCACGCGACCAGACGTTACTTTTTGTTCGCCACGGCCCGCGGTCCATTTGACCACGCTTCCCGGGACCTTCCCCCGGCTAGCCCGGGAAGCGTGGTTCAAATTGACCCCATCTGCAGATTCAGCGTGGCCAACATCTGGCGCACGCTGTGCAGACGTGCAGGGGCCTTTCGCCCCGCTGCGGGGTTCACCATGGTTCAGTGTGGTTCAGCGTGATCTCGTCACGTCTGAAATCACCCAAAGTCCTGGTGAATTTCACTGGGGGTGGAGATACGTCTTAACTTAGGCCGCTTTCACACATTACTGGGGAGGCAGGGAGACTTCCATCAGAGCGATCGCAGCGCCCTCATGATGGGAATTAGCACCATTCCCCTTTTATGCTGCAAGAACATATTACTTTTACGACAGGTGTTCTCGCGGCATAAAAGCAGATTAGTGTATTCTCACGTTTGCTAATTCTCATCAGACTAGAGCCGCAATTGCTCAGACGGATGTTTCCCTGCCTCCTCAGGTAATGTGTGAAAGCGGTTTTAAGCATCATGCACCCATCTGTTTATTCACGCCCTCAGTCAGTGCACATCTGTGACGCCTCAGCTTCTGCAAACTGGCGTAGCTCCATTATCATTATGGTTGATGGAGCTGCACAGATTTATGTTAACCATGGCCCTGAACCCTGTTGCCCTTTCTTATATATTATTAAAGGCATGAGTCAGGAAGGCGCTGAATACCCCTGATGCTCGATTTGCTTCAGCTACATGCTAAAAGTGCATAGGGGTGTGCATGTCATTTTTGTTATTACAATAACAATAATGAAAACTGTCATTTTCGTTATCGCAATAATGAAAATGACAAAAAATAATAACAAAAATAGAAACGAAAACGACATTTTGTTTTTGAAATAAAGGGAAAACACTGAAAAAAGTATTTCCGGCTATAACTGTTTTCTTTCTTATTCAATTGTGATGACATTTGGGGTGCTTGTACCCCCAATGGAGGGCACTACATGTACCAAGTTTTGAAACAATTTGATAAAGGGAACAGACTGTAGAAGTGATTTAATGTTATTTTAAGAAAAGCTCCATACACATTCATGGCTACAACTTCCTTATCTTCCATCCAACTTTCATGAAACCTGTGAATATCATGTCCCTCCACAAGCATAACACACCTGCCAATTCTCAGAAAGATCGGATAAAGGGTCCTGATGGTATAAGACATTAACTTGAAAATACATTTCCAGCTGTAACATTTGTATATTCCATCCTGTTTACAAGATATTTGGCAGGAATGTATCACATACCTTCCCTGTCATCTCTGCCAAACTACAGGACAATGTGATAAAGGGACCCAATTTTATAAGCAATTGAAGTTGTCCCCTTGAAGACCGTTATTTAGATAAATAGCAGCACACGCAGTGCCAGTCAGAGGCACCCAGCATGGCAGGGGGAGAGAGGCTGTAGGAGGGAGGATGTGGAGCAACCCAAAAGACTGACAGACACATTCACTGGCCAATTACTGCATGCTTCTAACTTTACAGGACCAATCAGTAGTGGCTTCGAGGCGGGCATAGGGGGTGGCCCTCAGGCAGGCATAGAAGGGACATAACTGGGACTTTGGTGATAGCATCCCAGCAATCAGAAGACATAGTTTACACATCCAGGCTGGCTAATTATCATCACAATCACATCCTGCTGCGCTGTGACAGAGGACATAAGAGAATCTCTATTGGCTCTTTCCTAAACAGATGCTTCTGACTTCCCAGTAACAAGTGGGTGAGAGATGTTGGGATTGGTTGACATTTCTGCTGGCCAACTGGCATCACAAACCGATCTTATACCACAGTGACATGCAAGAGAATCCCTGGCATAGACCCCTTCTCTGTATATGCTGTGCAGGCATATACAATTGGGACCCTTTATCACATCTTTCTGATATTTGGCAGAGATGATAATAAAAGTGTGATATACAGCTGTGCCAAATTTCATGTACACTGGTTGGACTGCAAAGATGTTACAGTCAGACATACATTTATAACTTAATTGCTTATACCACCAGGACCCTTTATCCAATCCTTCTGAAAGCTGGCAGAGATAGTAAATATGGGAAGGAGTATAAATTTGCCACGTTTCATCTACATTAAATGTGAGGAAAAGAAGTTACACCTAAGAATGTATATGAAGATCTTTGCAAAATAAATTAATTCAACTGCTTCTACAATTGAATTCCTTTATCTAATCTTTTTGGAATTTCGTACACATAATGCCATCCATGGGAGGTATAAGCACTCCAAGTTTCAGCCAAATATAGTGAAAAACAAAAACGTTAAGCCGAAGATGTGTTTTCCATTGAAACCAATGGAAAATGAAAACGAAAGCAAAAACGAAAACGACAATTTGATATTTATGAAAACGAAAATGACAGGTTTAAATAACAAAAACAAGAAAACAAAAACTACATGGGCCCCTGGTGCACACCTCTAGCAAAAGAAAGACATTGCTAGCTAAACTTCCAAGTGTTACCTGACTTGTAGGGAGAAATTCCAGGAGTAGAACTGAAACGAGTACCTGCAAAAATGGGTATACCTTTCCGATTTCCAGTACCCAAATCATCTAAATACAATTTTTGTTCGGATTTCTTGACTTCTGGTCCCAAAATCTGGGAAGATTTTTCAAGTATTTTTTCAGGTTTGGGGGCAATTTTAGGTACTCGAAAACCAAGAACAGAAAGGTCATTTTTTTGAATACTTGAGCGGTGTTGGGGTACCAACTGGGGGGACCCAAAACAGGACCCAAAAATGCAGGTATTACCCATGGGTAGCAAATCAGGTACCCAATTCCGCTCTGTCCAGGAGCATGTCAGATGCTTTAAGCAACCAGCACTTCTTCTGGAAGCCAGAGCTAACTTTCGTAGCCCCTGGATGAAGATCATTCTCCACTACAACTGTCCTCTCACATATAGTGAGCAAAAGAGTCCTTGCCAGTTCGATCTGCTCAAGGAGTCATCCTGGTGACATTTTAGCAACATGTCAATGTATTTTAGGAGACCGGGCATCTACCTGTGACTGCTTGGGAGCTTTTATTTAGGACCGCATGATGTTCAGGAGCAGCCGCTGAACATTAATTGATGTGAAGGCTGAGGGAGGTGCATGGCTTTAAATATGATACACTATTACGCCCCATTGTATGACAACGCCAAGGAAAGGGGTGCTGGGTGGCTGCACTAACTAGCCTGATGATAAGGGTCAACTATCACTTTTAGTTTTAGTAATTCCCATCACGGGAAACTTCCCGGCTGCACGGTAGGCTGAAAAATTACAGAAGCACAATTACAAAGATACCGGAGGTGAAGAGTCAGAAAGAGATGTTATCCTAGGTGAATGTTAAGGATTCGGCTTTCAGATTTACTCTACCCTTAAAAAGCGACATTCTTTTAAAATGTTGATATAGGGGGTGTTGTTAAGTCAAGTTTAGCGCATGCCAGCAGCTTAGCCTTGAGAACAGTTTTTAACTAGTGTGTGCCTCAGACTAACATTAGTAAACTGGTGATAACACTCACCTAATTCACAGGGGTCTTGTGAGAATTAATGAATGTTTTGAATTCACTTGCGGGTCCTTGGAGGAAACACACTACATAAAATGTGAGGCCTATAATAAAGTCCCTCCCTCCCACCTGCCACGTTTTCTGCTTGGAAGTATGAAAATGCTGAGACATTCTTTGCAAATAAGATTGCTGTATTTTTCCATCTCATGTTTCCTTTCATTAGCTCAAAAATCACCCTTTCTAGTCTATCACAGCTTATGCGCATTGGATCCTCTATGGCAGCATTTCTATTATTTTACTCACAAGAATTGCTTTAGTTAAGGGAAGCTTATTCTGAGTGCTTTTATGCGCTCATCCAGGGCACTGCACAGACCATACAAATACATCTAAATATAGGCAATAGAGACAAAGCAGTACAGTGATAGCTTTTACTGGACCAACTCCAGTTGGTGGAGATATGCACGCTTTTGGACCTCACAGGGTCCGTCGTCTGGCAAGTCAGGAGTTAGAACTGGAGACTGAGTAAAGCAGAGAGGTAGGTACAGTGTTTGGAAACAATGACAAAGGAAGGGGAGGAGAAGGTGAGAACGAGGCGCAGCTCAAGAGGGTGGAATACAACAAGGTGGGAAGAGTAAGAGCTGCTGATAGTAAAACATAAAGCTTCCTGTAGCTGTAGACAGTCATTAGACTGACATATTTCTGTAATGGCTTGTGAAATCCATGTCCAAATTCAGTCCATTGTCCTTCACATCCAGAAGAGCTATGAATTTTTGTTCCCAGGCTCACCTTTTAAAGGTGTTGCATAACTTTTCTTTTAGGATAAGGACAGAGAGGTCAAAGAGTGGTTACTTTGTGAGAAGTGAATGCTAACAGTAGAATCAGTGCTCTTATCCATGATCTTGTTTCTGCGCGAGTTTCACCTACATTGTTCCCAGGGGGGTGTTTACATTTTGTTTTTAAATCTAACTTTAGAAAGCACCATGTGCATTGATGGCATCGCATTATTAGTAACTAAAACAAGAAAATTAAATAATTTAAAAGTTCAAAAAAGTCAAATAATTTTCCATCCCATTGTTTGGAATCTTACCTTTTGTAAAATATATGTTTAGGACATTATACATGGACTAGGGAAATGGCTAAAAAATCTCAGCTTTATCAGTATGAAGAACTGTAGGGAAATGTTTTCAAATGTGAAGAACAGCCTGTAAGAAAAACGTCTCAACTCCAAGTATATGAGCCTAGAATGATTCCATCTACAAAGAGAAGTATGTTGCCTATGAGGTCGCAGCACAGTAGTAAGCTTTGCTTCCAAAGATATTTTGACATATGACCCAAGTTAGCCCTTAAATTAGAATATTTCCCTTTGAATTGAAAAATGGGTTTTTTTGTGTAAGTGAATGGTGTATTCAGTGCAAATAAAGCTTCTTCTAGTGCACAGTTCATTTTATCCGCTGATGTCATTTCCTCTCTGTTGCTTCTGTAATGATTTAATAATCACAGTACTTCCAAAGAGATCATACAATAAGGATGTATGCTTCCCTGTGCATAAACATTTCAGGCATACTTGGAAATGTTCAAAATAGAGTTGCTGTTTTTTCCCCCTAGCTGTCTGGATTCTCACTGGAAGATAGTTATATGTTCTCCCATGTTGGAGTTGAAAAAGTATGGTTAAATTGAGAGGGTTACGTATAGTTAAATCCTGATCAGGATGGAAAATTTGCAGGCACCTGGGAGCCATTGGCACCCAGAAAAATGAGGTTGGCAGCTGGTTCAGGGGTGTAGTGGGGCAAGAATGGTTTAATATCAGGATAAAGTCTGGCAACTGATTTTTTATTTTTTTTTGGCACCCAAAGTTTGATCTGAAATTTTATGCCCTGCTCCAGATTGTGACTGAAATTATTATGATTATTAAAGTCATTATCTGTATATCAATTTCAATGTTCAAAGTACTTTATAATCCTTATCTAGTTTACCCTGTGAGGAAGGTTATTATTATTCCCATTTTACAGATGAGGAACTGAGGCAGAAAATAATGACTTACCCATGGCCGCCCAGTGAGTCCATGACTAAGGGTGTTAATACGTGGCCTGGGGGCCCGCCAAAGTGCATAGTAGCTCTCCACAACTCCCACGCAGCCGCCTCTTGCAAGTATAGTGTGTGGAGCACAACAAACAGGGCAGACATTCCTCCTTGCTGCGGTCCACCCATGCGCCACCCCCCTCTCCTCCACAGAGTTGCTGTCACTCTAGTGATGTTCTAGGCTGCGCCCACACCTCTATGGTCTGTGCCTCTATGGTGCAGAATGTGCGCAGAGACTGCACGTGCCCAAGCAGAGGGGCAGCAGCCCTGTGGGCACCTGTTGCACTGGTTTTGCCCAAATTTGTCCGGACAGCAGGCTCCACATTTCGTATGTTATGCCGTGTGGAGCGGCCCCGGGGTGAACATCTGGCAGCTACAGGATAGATGATCAGGTGAATCTGGAGCTAATGAGGGAAATGTGGGGCAACATCTCATTTGTTAACACCCCAAGAAGGATCTGAACCCTAGTATCAACAATCCAGTATCTTAATTACTAGGTTACACTGGCTGTTAGTGTGTCCTTGAAATACAGTGAACTCAATAAGTAAAGGCATGGGGTGGAAAAATATTTCCTCAGCAGTAAAGAATCAGGAATCATGTCACTGTGCCAAAGTAACCAAAAGGTCCCATCATGTTAATACATTGTTATGGATAGTCAGTTATGCATGGGCCTTGTTCACCCCATCCAGAGGAAACATATTGATTGAGATGCAAAATTTCAGACTGCCAAATATTAAATGCAAAGATAGTTCATAAAGATCTCTCTATGACTCAGTAACAGAGTGGGGGGGTGGTGGTGAGATTTTACTAAACAGAAACATCTAAGAAAATCCCTGCTAATTGTGTGCTTCACAAAAGCAAGGCTTATGGATGGAACGTCTGGCGGTCCTTGTGGCAAGGGCTATGAGTGACAAACTTTACGTAGGCACATATTTGAAGACTTTACCCATAAAATAGTGAAATACAAAATCTGCTCTCTTGTTCTAACGTTGCCATTAGGATTCAATTCAGACCTAAAGAACAGCAACTTAATAACCAGAAGCCAATCAGTCTGTGAATTATGCATAAATCATGTCAAGAAGAGGGGACAAATTGCCTCATTACCAGAAACAATTTCCTCAAGAACACTAAAGGTTTTGTTTTCTCCAAATAATTTTGTTAGAAGGTCTCTATTTCCACACACTTACACACAGACCCACACACACACAAGAGTTGTATCCTTCCTCCTGGGAAACAGAGACAGCTGCAGATATGCAAACATTGTTGGTGTGAGATCACTCCATGTGAAGTGAACACTCATGTTGTCGATGTGAGAACTCTAAGGGGTACAGAGAACTAGGTGGGAATGCTAGGGCTGCCAGATGAAAATCTAAAAAATAAGGGAGACCACAGAGCTGAGGGACTCTGAATCAAGGGACATCTAGTATGCGTCAGGAAGTTGTGATCAGGTGTTCAGAATACGGGACATCTGTTATGTAAATAAAGGATGTCCCTTATGTTTTTTGGCAGTGATTTTCACTCTTGTTGCAGACAAAACCCACCAAAATATTTCTTAAAAAATCCAGGACCTACTTAAAAAATAAATAAATCCAGGGCCAGGAGTGTCCACCCAGCAGTGGCAGGGGACCCCCACCCACCAAGTCATCCCTGGGTCTGATTGAGACCCACTGTCTATAGTGCTGTAGGGCTCTTAAATAAGAGATGCTCCCTAAAAATAAACATCATTCCTTAGAGTAAAAGACACCTGGCAATGCTACTGCTTGCAAAAACATAGCATTCCTGTAAGAGGCTCTAATAAGCTGCTTTAAAGGTGCTAGCATCAGCGACTACAGAAATGTGTCTGGTTCGAAATCCTAGTCAGTAAATGAGAGAATGCAGAGAGACTAAAATCCATATCTCCCATCATTTCAGGTGGCCAAAGACGGACAAGCCCCACCCCTTGGCCAATAAGCTCCACCCATCAGCAAATAAGCCCCCCTCACACACACCTCCCAGCATTCCTGGAGACTCTGGGCCTAAACTCAGAGAGGTGGCAACTTCAATGGTTGCCATACCGCCCCTTTATTCCAAGACGCTTATGAAAAATACATGGTGCAGGGCTGCACTGGAACCAATGCAGCCCTGCACCATGTATTTTTCATAAGTGTCCTGAATTAAAGGGGAGGTATGGCAACCGGTGACATGGACTCATCGGTCCAAGCAGGAGGTCATCCAGCGTTGGGGTCATCGTTCCAATTAGGAGGAAGTGGTTGCTCCTTAGTTCATGTAAAACCAGTCTAGCTCCATTTAGAGCAGCTGAGCCTCTGTCAAAACTGGCACACTTGGCTACCAGCATAGGGGGAACACAGGATTTAAAGAAGTTCCTCCTTAGAGGTCACTCTTCCCTGATGGATCAAAAGATGCTGACAGGGCAGTGCTCTGGGAAGCTTGCATGACTGATGCCTGCACAACTCCTGCTCTGTTGATAAATAAATAGGAGACTGTGGAATAGTTTCCAGGGCTGGTTGTCTGGCCTCCTTCAACAGAATAGCACTCAGATTGCTTTAGGAGGAGAAGAGTGGCTTATTTTCTCTCAAAATATTCAGCAGCCATTCAAGCTATACTGACAGCATTCAATAACACTTCAGCTTAACCAGTGCAAAGGAAAACTTCGACTTGTCTTCTCAAAGAGATTCTCAACACCCAGGCAACCGGTGACCCACAAGGCCCTGGTAAGGAGTTTGCAGTCTGCTCCATGGAGCTACAGAATAGCACACACACCCCAGGTGGCTGCAGTGACAGCTCAGGCTGAAGTCAGTCCACCCACCTTCTGTATCCTCCAATGAATACGTCCTGGGTCACAAGGTTGGACTCCGAGTCTCTTGGGTTTTGAGGCATCGTCTCCAGCCCCCAGCTGAAGCCCCTGTTTCCCCGAGTTATCCAGAGTTGCTGCTAGAATTGTTTTAAGCCAAGGGGCCGCCATGTTGGAAAGGGCTTGGGCAAAGAGTTTCAACTGGCCTCTAAGAAGGTGGCAAAGCAACCCTCCGGCCATCTCCAGCAGGTGCCTAGTGAGACCATAAGAAGTGCTGTACTGGGTCCGACAATCTAGCCTAGCATCTTGTCTCTGACAAAGGCCAGTTTGGGGTTGCTTCAGAGAAACCCATAACGGGTCATAGTGGAGTGATCCATTTTGCACTATTCACCCCCAGTCCAGAGTCCTGACCGTCACAACAAGTCACCATGGAGTGGGGTGGGGTGGGGTGGCAGTCAGGACAGAAAGGGGAAAGGAAAATCCCTATGGCCTGCCCCCCATGGGACATGGCCACCCTCTCAAGTCCCAATTCCCTGGTTTAGCCTCGGGTTGTCTGCCTGGCTGAGCTGGAGCAATTGGGGTTTCCCCAGGCACCTGGAGACTCAATCAAAAAACAGAGAGTCTGTGGCAAACCTGGAGAGGGGTCAACCCTATCCAAGAGTTATAGCCTCAATTCAGGACAGCAGTCGTTTTGAAATCAAAGATTAAAGTTTATCAGGTCTATATGAACTACCTGGAATGGGGAGGGGAGGGAATAGATTTGAGAACATGTCTTAGAGGATATGTCCAGTGCTTAACTTGTTAAAAAAAAAAAAAAAAAAGAATTCCCAAGGCCCAAGCCTGCCCTAAAAGCCATGCCCCCTTCCCAGAACTCATCAGAGCAGAGAAGTGCACCCTAGTTGTCAGCTAGCAGCCCAGCAACTGGACTCCCTGCCTCTGTACAGCTGAATATAAAACAGGAGCTCTAATCTATATGATGACTGGTGTAGGTAGGGGATAGTGTAACAGGGCAGAGTCCCTGTGGGCCACTGGCCCTTTGAAGCAGATAGCACGGACTACCTGCAGGAGCTATTGAGGCTGCTGGCGCTACACCAAAAAGAGGAGAGAGCTTAATTGGTTGAGTGGAGCGGAGTTTGGGCATGGCTGGAGCCAGCCTAGGCAAGCTCAGAGCTGGGAAGACAGCGGAAGGAGAACTTGGGACTGGCGGAGAGAGCCTGCTGAGGGTGCGGAGCTCAAGTACGTTTGGCTGGGCTGAGGATTTGACTGGGGATACCAGAGTGCCTCACCCAGAGACCCTAAGCAACTGAATACTCCCGCTGAGACCTGTCTCTAGGGATATTGTACCTAGAGACTAGATGTGGTGATGGGGTTTGGTGAAGAAAGGACACTTGAGCTACTCCCTGAGCATGGAGTGAGACTAAGGAGATGATCCCGAAAAGACTTCCCTGCAAGGGCAAGCCAGCCCTGCCACAGCCAAATAAACCATGTTTCCAACTATGAAATGGTCAAGATCAGCCTTTTTCTGGTGGTTCACATTTTGGGGGTGCACACTCCTACTAGGAATATTTCCTGGAGCTCAGCATCCCCTTCAGTTTAATTGCTGGGGCTGAGACCTGGCAAGCTCCCCCACAAATTAAGCCCTGGATATGTCCCATAACCCTAACCATAACCATAATATATGTTCATTTTTGGTCAAATGAGCTCAGGTTTCTACTACTACTAATCATTTCTATAGCATTACTAGTACACAATGCTTTACAGTCACAGATTTTCAGACATAAGTCCCTGCCCAGTGGGCTGACAATATAAAATGAACATGGGTGAGGGGAATATTACAGACACACAGATATTTCCTCCCCCCCATGGTGAACAGAGGCTGAGACTTACCCAAGGTCACCCAGTGAACTCATGACTACAGCAAGGTTTGAACACTGGCTTCCCAAGGTCAAGATCTTATCCACTACGCCACACTGGCTCTTTGGATTACATCTAGATGTATGAATGTATGTATGTATGAATTACATCTTGCCTTTGGCGAAGCAGATGACCAGATTTGACAGTCAATCCTAAAAACGAGAACTGCAATGGAGGTTTATTAAGTTTGCTCTGATGATTTCCTAAGTACTATATTAGAGACACAAGCAGTCCACGTTTACTGTGTAATTATATTTTGCATGGCTAGGGGGACATGAAACATAGGTGTGAACCTGTCCTTAATAAAATCTCCCTTTAACATTTGTTAAAGAAGTTTTCATAGGGTGGAAACAAATGAGACGATAGCCCACTGGCGTCCATGTTTGGTCTCTACAGTCCCCCTAATCACATGTTTAGCGCATCCAGCCAAATAAATGGGCAGCCCCCTGCCTGTATTTCATGTGCTTGCAGCAGCTTCCACCAGTGGCACTAGTGACCTCCTTCTCTACGGCCACCTCTCAGCTGAGATCTCCCTCCCCACTTCTCAGCTGAGAGGCTGCGGGAAAAGGAGATTGTGGGGAGGGAGATCGTTAGCTTGCTTCTCAGCTGAGAGGTGGGGAGAGAGACTGTGGTGGAGAAGAAGAGGTTTAGCACGCCTCCACTGAGTTTCAGCCACGGGGGAGGGAGATTGCTACTGGTCCTGCTCTCCGTTGGCCAACTTGGCCAGGTTCACTAGATGGGACTCTATGTGCTGGCGGACCTGAATGCCAGTGAGGCTGTGGGTGAACCTAACTGATGAGATGCAGACATGTGGGCACCCATTAGCCTTGACTGGCCCATATACTGAACTATTGGATTACTGTAACGCGTTCTACATGTGGCTTCCCTTGACGCTGGCCCGGAGGGTGCATCTAGTGCAGAATGCAGTGGCCTGTCTCCTAACAGGGACGGGTCGACGAGAGCACATTACACCTGTGCTCAATGCGCTGCACTGGTTGCCTATAACGTACCGAGCCAGATTCAAGGTGTTGACTTTGATTTATAAAGCCCTGTATGGTCTTGGCCCCAGATATCTCAGGGACCGTCTCGCCTGATGCGTCTCAAGTCGGTCCTCCGGGAGCGCCTTCCTGGAGGTCCCCCACGTGAAGCGGGGGGCCACGATGGAGAGGGCGTTCTCAGTGGTAGGGCCGCGGCTGTGGAACTCCCTCCCGGAGGAAGCCCGCCTGGCCCCAAGTCTGCTGGCCTTTCGATGGGCATGTAACACGTGGCTGCTCTCCCAGGCCTTCGGGGGGTGGGCTGGGAGGGGGGGTTAATGAGGGTTTTAAACAGTTGAATATTGTACATTTTATTCTGGTTTTAAATATTGTTTTATTTTTGATGGACGCCGCCCCGAGATGCTGTAGGCATAAGGGGGTGGCATATAAAGGCGACAAAATAATAAATAAATAAATAAATAAATAAATAATATAGTGGGCCCGCGATGTCCCTGGACTTCACCGTGAGTGGCGGCTCCGTGATGACCACCTGGAGACCATGTGGTGGATGCCTAACAGACAGGCACGTGGGAAGGCGCCTGGGGAAGGCTAATGTGGGCTGTCGTCTGGTTTGATTTCATCCAGAGATTTGCAAAAGCAGGGTGTGGGTGGGGGGAAATGGTTATTGAAAACTCCAAAGCAAGGAACAAACCGGCAATGCTTCTTGTGTTTAATTTGAATGAGACTGCGGCAGACCGAAAAGCACAGACGAAATGAAATAGTTGTGTAATGTTTAATGATTGCTTAGAATGGCAAACTGCTGCTCCTTTTATCTTGGCTTGTTATAGAGGAATGGGTCACATTGTGAAACAGCATAAGCATAAAACCATGCTCATGGTCAAGTCCGACCACATTTTTAAAGCTTTGTTGGACTTGCTGTACAGTACCAGCTAAGCCCATAAACATGCTAAAAAGAGACTCTGCTTTAGTTGGTGGAACCAAAATAATTATCTGTTTATTAAACCCTGTTTGCTTGCAAGTAATCTAAGGGAGTTAGTATAAGTGTCCTAATAGGAATAAGAAACAAACAGAGCAAAAGAAATTCTGATATTGGTGAACATTCATCTTTTTGTTCTTGCTTTCTATGCAATAGCAAACCTGTTGCATTTACTTGCATGCTGTCATGCCCAGCACCATTCTCAGGTGGAGCACCTTTTCCCTCCCAGGAGCCACTTTGAAAATGAGTACTGCAGAGAAGTTAGAGATAGGTGCGTACTCAGGATGGGAGAAAGAAGAAGAGGGTCCAAATCATGGATCAATGCTATGGATCCATCCCCTACTCCTGTGTGTGCATGCCCTCAATTCTGCACCCTTCCCCTGAGTTCACTGAACAGAAGCTTGATCCTGGGGGCAGATCCAAGAACTGGAGAGGGGCCAAATAAAAACTAGTCAAGGGCTCCATATGGCCCCTGAGCCTGAGGTTCTCCAACCCTGCTCAAGACTTGTCGGGTGACAGAGATGTACTGCCGGCTACAGGAAAGGCTGCCCCATAGCTGACATTATACAACTAGAAACCTGCTGTTCAAATGTAACAGCGATCAGGGAGCGACGCTTCTTTCAGAAGCCCCCCGCTATCTGGTACAATGGGGGTGGAGGGTGGCATGTAGCAGGGGCAATCCTCAGCGGTGGCAGAGGTGGTGATAAGAGTCCAAGGACCTGTCACTGCCCCTGCCACTCTTAGGGAGCACGTCATCCCACCAGATCCCGCAGGGTGAAGTGTGATAGAACAAGGCTCTTCTGGGGCTTTGCAAGGAACCCACCAGACCCCGCTTCATCTTGACAGAGTCTACAGGGCTCTGAAATTTATTTTATTTAAATTTTTATCCCTCTCTTGCCGACGCACCGAAGGAGACAGGACACAAGGGTTGGGTTTTAACAGTCGCACTCTTTATTCAAATCAGAATTACAATAACCAATGGGTGGGGGCAAATCACCTAGTGCGATGTGGGTCCAGTACTTGAACTCGACTTATGTAACAGTAACCCAACCAACCAAGGGTGGTTTCGATGTACCCTCGATTACCACCCCAACCATGAACATCACGTTTCCCCCTCTCAGTGGCCCCAGCCACAGGTGAGAGGGACCCAATCCTTTGAATGCGAGTAAGGATAAAGGTGCCTATAGACGGGGGACCATAATTGTCCCTACCGCTCTCCCAACCCCTCCCAGGGAGGCTGCCCCGCCGCTTACAATACCCTGCTTTTCCGGCGGGTGGGCCTCCCCATCTCTTAAGGAGATGACTCTTACTTATGATCAATCTAACCTATTCTAACTTACTGTACTGGACCCCTGCCAGAGTGCGACAAAGATGACAAACACAACAACACCCTCTTTCTAGGGGATAATCAATTAGCCAAATGCCTGCACTGCAAGGAAGGTGAAAAACGAGACCTGTGTTCAGGCCAGATTAGGGTTCCCGCGAACATTCCTTCCTGGTCCCGAATGGCAACTGGTAAAGACCCACAGTGCAGGGGGAGGGCTGGGTGGGTGCCGTCTTGTTGAAGCTCTGGCCGCAAGTGGAGCCAGAGCCGAAGAAGTCCTCTGCCGTGAGCCCCGCCTTTCGAGCAGGGCCCACGTGCCTGACCACAACCTATCCCTACCGGCCGGGTTCCTTGCAAACGTGCGCGGTGCCGTTTTCCCACCTCTGGGGCTGATGCAGCCCCACGGCGGGAAAAGCTTCCCCAGCCGTCCCATCTCCCTGCTAGGTGGGCACGGCAAGGGACCTCTCGCCCGCCATCGCCCCCGTACCGGAGGCGGGTGGGCAGAGGCAATTTTCCTAGGGCTTAGGACAGGTTGCAATACATGGTTTTTTGGTTGTTGTTTTTTAAAAAAAAGCACATATAAATAAAAGCAATTTAAAATCCCCAATCCCAAACCACAAAACGGAGGAAAATCCATTATCTATCCCTGCCTGCTAAACACCTGGCCAAAAACAAGTCTTACATTGCTTCCAGAAGATGGACAGGTTAGGGCATCGGCAAACCTCCAGGGGGAGGGAGTTCCATAATTGTGGGGAGCTACCGAGAATGCCTCTCTACATGCCTTCCCTGTGCGTACTTGATGGGCAGATGGTGCACATAAAAGGATGCTCCCGGTTGATCTCAGGGGCCACATGGGACATAAAGGAGGAGGTGCTCTTTCAGATATGAAGCATAGTGAAGTGCAGATCTTGCAGGGCTCTCTTCCCCCTGCCGGAGCTTGTGAAGGCCTTGTGGGATGAAGCAGGAGTCTGGTGAGGCTTTCTTCACCCCACCAGAACCTGGAGGGGTGGGAGGTCCTGATGGGCTGAAGTGGGTGCATGGGTCTCACAAGGGGTGCTTGCAGATCCCCACTTACCCCAGCAGGCTGTTACCAGACAGAAGAGCCACTCTTGCAATTTGCCTGCTCCTCACAGACATCCACAACATTTGGAGGCCTACATGAGGAGCAAGCCTACAGCAGAAAGACAGCAGACGTGTAACAGGTCGTTTATAGATGCAACAAACTGCCACATGAAGGTGTGCCAAGCGTTGCATCTGATATAACCCTTAGTGCCAGGGTGAGCACTTAACACCTGCAAAAGTCCCAATTTAGCAAATGGGACTCATGTCAGTGTTATCAGCTACCTCAGTGCGCTAAACGCCTTGAAGATTGTGCTGTGCAACTGCACAGAGCCCCATCTGTTGGGAGGCCTTCCAGGGGTCTGCAATGCTTGGGGTCCCTGAATAAACTTAAACTGACAACATGAGCAGGAGAGGCACTGGTGTAAAACACAGGCCCCAAGAATCTCAAATGTGGGGAGCCCTGGCCCAAGAATAATCTAGAAATAACCCTAGCCTCTAATGGGAATGTTAACTCAACGTCAAAAATTACGGCAACATTTCCCTTTTTTGTGTCGCTGTGTATCCATCAAACATTCCTATGCTAGGAGGGGCCCCTCATCACCTTTTTTACGAGGCACCCAAGATCTCTGGATCTGGCACTGGCTAATTGGTTTCAAACTCATCGTCGTCATGATTTCATGCATCCTCAGGGTGCTGTGATAACGCGTTCTCTTCAGCTTTGTTGACACAAACGATTTCTTCTTTAAATTTAAAAACTAGAAATGACCATAAAAAGCGTATTGGCGGGGAAAAAAATCAAGATTCTCTTCCTGGTGGCATTAAAATCATAAACCAGCCCATAAAAAAAGCTAAAAACAAATTGCAAACAACAGCAGAGGCCCAGTCCATGCCACACCACTAGCTAAAGAGCCAACAGCCACAAGCTCTGTGTCTGAGGTACCACAGAGTAGCTTAACCCTTCCAAGACTCTTCAGCCAAATTAGAAAAAAATTGCACATACTTTGAAACGGCCGCCTTTATTAATTACACGAGACGGAAGCGGGGTATTATGCGCATATTATGGCGGTGGTGAATTAAATACCTTGATTGTGAGGTATTTAATTTGCGGACTTTAAAAATGCGCCACCGCCATAACATGCACATAATACCCCGCTTCCATCTCATGTAATTAATAAAGGCGGCCGTTTCAAAGTATGCGCGATCACGATGCGCAGTAGTGCACCGCTTGTCTAAAAACGGCCTTAGACTGCTTTCACACAGCATGGGAGGAGGGGGAAGGACTGGTGTGAGTCAAAATTGCTCCAGGGAGAATCATGGGAAGCTCTGCTCGTGTACGTGGGGTTTTGGCCCGTTTCTGGAGCGATTTCACTCGCGGGTTACAGGGCTGGATTTTGAGCCCTGTAATCTGCGAGTGAAATCACACCAGAAATGAGCTAAAACCCCCATGCACATGAATGGAGCTTTATGAAATTCACCCTGCTGCAATTTCTGCTCACGCCAGTGCCTCCCCCCCCCTCCCCCCCCCAACGTCACGTAGTCTACAATATCTCGATAGGTATCTCTCGCCTCAAAATTCATCCTAGCTCGTCAAAAGTGCTTTGGCAAGGAGGGGAAGAGAAAATGAAATGAATGCTATGGCTGCTAACCCAATGGAAGTTTCTGTACATACATGTCAGAGGACATGTGAAACATAATCAGCCGGCTAGCAAGGGAAGGGCATAAGAACTGCCATGCTGGGCCAGACCAATGGTCCACCTAATGCAGTATCCTGTCTCTAAAAACACCCAATGCCAGATGCTTCAGAGTGAAAGTGGAAGAAACTGAGTGTTGATGGAGCAATCCACCACATACGTGGCCACAGCTTCTACCAGGACCAAGCCCACAACGCTGACAGTAGAAGTCCTTTGCTCTAACCGACTGAGCTAACAGACAGCTTGCTTGAAAATCTGTCAGTGCTCATGAGTTTCAGCCTCCCTCCTGTTTCTCTTCACTGGTTTCTCGGGAATGGAGAATCCCAAACTGGAAACCCAGATTCACTCCTGGTAGAAACAGGCACCATCCCCACTGACTTCAGTGGGAGCTGCCGCCTTTTACTCCATAATGTGAAAACAGGTTGGGGTCCATTTTAAAAATAATATATTAATATGTCCATTTTGACCTTATCAAATACATTACAGAGCCAGTCAATAACGGTAGGAGTAAACATCTGGAAAAGTCCACTATGATAGTATATTTTCTTGACAATAACCATGGCTTTGGGGTCTTCTTGCCTTTCAGTTTTTGCAATAAAGCTATTACAAGTTTTGAAAAACATTTTGTTGTATTCCATTCCTCTTGCAAGATCTTCTAGAGGACAACTAAGTCAAGACCCTATTGTGCTAGGTGCTGTACCAATACAGAAAAAATAAGGCCAAGGCCTTACTCTGTGGTTTGATTGTAAAAATATGGATACATGGTTGCTAGGAGTCCATTGTTATTACCAGCCCATGGTTCGCCTGCGCAGCACCCCCCATAGAGTTTCAGGTGATCGCCTGATGCTCTAGGCTAGCACCCACAACTTTATAGTATACTTTGGGGAAACAGCTGGCCAGGAGTGGAGCTGCAGCATGGGTCTGCACATCAGATAGACAGCAGTTCCACTTTCGGCTGGTGCCCCAGGTATGGCTGACCTGCTCCACTGGCGGTGCTCTGGGATGTTCTGGAGCACTGCTGGTAGGGCTGTCGCTTGCACATCTGGCAGGGCACTTTTAAACGGACTGGCCAGTCTGGGGATGAAGTAGGCTGGCGGAGGCAGAACTCCCCTTTTGGTTGGTGTTCCCCAAGGCTCTGTCCTTGGCCCTCTCCTCTTCTCTATCTGCACCCTGTCCGTAGGCAAACTCATTGTCTCCCATGGCTTCCAATATCACCTCTACACTAATGACACTCAACTCTATCTCTCTACTCACTCTCTCTCTCCATCTGTTCAAGCTTGCCTCACAAGCCGTCTCTCTGATATCTCTACCTGGATGTCGTTCAATGTCAACTCAAACTCAACATGGCTAAAACTGAACTCCTTATCTCCCCCTCCCCCCCTCAATCCTTCCTCTCCCTTCTCCTTGTCGATCCTTATCGATGGGGTCGCCATCCTTCCCATCCCCCAAGCCCGTAGCTTAGGCTTCATCTTTGACTCACCTCTTTCTTTTAAACCCTACATCGACTCTGTCACCAAATCCTGTCCCTTCTCCCTCCATAATATTGCTAAGATTCGTCCTTTTCTCTGTCTCCTCTGCCAAAACCCTTGTTCACGCTCTGGCTTATCTCTTATCTTGATTACTGCAACCTCCTTCTCACTGGCCTCCCCGCTCTCATCTTTCTCCACTTTTCTCTGTCCAAATCTCTGCTGCTAGGGTCATCCACCTCACCCGCTGCTTCAACCACGTGCAGCCACTCCTCTCTTCACTGGCTCCCCCTTCTGGAATGAATTCTGCACAAGCTCCTAGTCTTTAGCTACAAAGCTCTTCACAACCTTGCTCTCCCCAACCTCTCTGCATTAATTTCCCTCCGTACTCCAGTCCATGAACTCCGCTCCTCCTCTGTCCCCTCTCTCGCCCTCCCACGCCTCCCCTGCTCCCCTAACAGCCTTCATACCTTCTCCCTAGCTGCTCCCTATGCCTGGAACTCCCTCCCTGCCCACATCCGCCTCGCCCCCTCCTTTCGTATCTTCAAATCCCTGACCCGCCTCTTCCGCTCTGCCCTCCCCGACTTCTTGTTCCCCTCACCTAACACCTGCTGATACCCTCCATCCAGTACAATGTTACCTGAGGTCTGCGTACTCATATCTTCACCACATGGACCAGCCAGCCATCACTCTCAATGTAACCAAGCCAAGCCAAGCACGTGCACCTGAGACCTTGCATCTTCGTGATTGTTACACCCCTTGTCTCTTCCTCTGTTCCCCTTCCTTTGTCTCCCCCCAGCCCCCGTCTCTCAGAATGTAAGCCCTAGGGCAGGGACTGTGTCTATTCCATTACTTTGTAAAGCGTCAGGTACATTGCTGGAGCTATATAAATACTTGCTAATAATAAATAATAATAACTGGAGTTGCCGTCCATCTAAAAGCAACAAGTGTCTGTTGCCAAAAAAGACCAGACAGACTTTTAAAAAAAAAAAATAGGCTAACCCTGATCACTTCAGAGAGTGTTTTTAGACAAGCGCCTCCCTCCAACACGCCATTAGCCATGCATTAGCCACCCAGCATGCATGTTGCAGGATCGCATTGGCACCCTCTGCAGTTCCACAACATGTATGATGGGTGGGGAGGCACTTGTCTAAAAACACCTAGAGTCTCACATTCAAACGTTTTGCAAAGGCCAATGCATTGTATTGACACAGCTGGCATCAATGTAAAGTGGCACTGACATACCTCCCAACGGTCCCATTCTCTGGGTGCTGAATCCCACTCTCCTCTTTCAGGGATCAAAATCCCTCTTTCTAGGAGAGAGAGAGAGAGAGAGAGAGAGAGTACCCAAGCCCTCTTTCCTGCTTGCCTTTCAGGGAAAACACTTGGGAGGACAATGGGAAGATGACGGAATAACAAGAAACTATAAAATTATAAGTAAGAGAGCTGAAATGGGTAGCAGAATAAATTATTTCCCCCCATAATTTTGAGCAAGGTGGCGTCAACCTGAACGACATTCAGCACAATGTCCAAGCAACCGGTTTTTTAGTTTCAATGATTTCCTCATTTCTGCTTTTCCATTCATTTTCAAGCACAATGAAAATGGGTGGGGTGACAACAGGAACTGGACACACTCAGAATGAATGGAAAAACACATGAATGACACAAAAAGGCAAACATCGGTAATCGATGGAAGATCAGATGGGTAGAGTTCGTTATTTTCAGTCATTCTGACTCAGTTTGGATTTGATGGGTTTTTTCGTTTCAGCTCTAATAAACAAGAGAGCTTCTCTGCCTCTTGTGCACTTGGAATGTGTGGGGCGGGGCTTATTCACAGAGGGGCACTATTGGCCGAGGAGCGGGTGGCGCTTGCTCCTCTTTCACCACTCAAAATGTTTGGAGGCATGTACTGAGCTAGGCCATGCCCTACCACTACAGCTTGGTTTCCTCCTATAAATTCTCCATCTGGATGAGTGCGCCAGTAAAAGGAGGAATTCCTCCATTTCTTTTGTTCTTGTCCATACACAAAAATAAAATCTTAAGAAGAGTCAAGTGTGTCCTCTCTATTGCCAGCTAACAATGCCTTATCGCTATTCGTCATTTATTATTATTATTATTATTATAAACATTTGTATAGCACCAGCCATGTACCTGGTGCTTTACAGAACAAAGATGACGCAGTCCCTGCCTACGGCTTACAATCTAAAAAGACAAGGAGGGGGCAACAAGGAGAGGGGACAAAGGAAAGACAAGGGAGAAGCAAACAAACATGCAAGTAGCTGCCAAGTCTCAGGTGCGCGTGCTTGGCTTGGTTACAGTTAGGCAGGAGTCTGCAGAGGAGGGCAGACTGTAAGTAATTGGGGGGAAAACAACTAGCAGGCATTGGGAAAGGCGGCACAGAAGAAGTGGGTCTTGAGGAGGGATTTGAAGGTGTGGAGGGAGGAGGCGAGGCGGATGTGGGTAGGGAGGGAGTTCCAGGCAGCGAGGGAGAAGAGACGAAGGCAGTTTGGGGAGCATGGGAGACGAGGGACAGTGAGGGAGGGGACAGAGGAGGAGCGGAGAGCATGTGCAGGAGTGCGTAAGGAGATTAGGGCTGAGAGGTAGGGGGGAGCTTGGCTGTGAGGTGTTTTATAGGTGAGTACCAGGAGTTTAAACCGGATGCATTTGGGAAGGGGGAGCCAGTGGAGAGAGGAGAGGAGAGGCTTCACGTGGTCAAAGCAACAGGCTGAGTGGATGACCTTGGCAGCGGAGTTTTGGATGGCGATGAGGGGGGACAGGTGAGAGGGAGGGAGGCCAACGTGGAGAAGGTTGCAGTAGTCGAGGCGAGAAATGACCATGGCATGAACAAGGGTTTTGGCTGAGGAGACAGAGAGAAAGGGGCGGATCCGAGCAATGTATAAAGCCTATAAAGCTCCTATAAAGCTCTTCACAACCTCACTCCCCCCTACCTCTCTGCACTTATTACCCTCCATACTCCAGCCCGTGCACTTCGCTCCTCCTCTGTCCCTGCTCTCACCCTTCCATGCCTTCCCTGCTCCCCTAAGCACCTACGTCCCTTCTCACTTGCTGCCCCCCATGCCTGGAACTCCCTCCCTGTCCACATCCGCCTTGCCCCCTCCCTTCATACCTTCAAATCTCTCCTTAAAACTCACCTCTTTCGCTCTGCTCTGTCTGACTCTTTATCCTGCTGAGCCACTATTCCTATACCTACGATCGGTTTACCCTTATCCTTGCAACATGGACCTGCCTGCTGTCATTCTCATCGTAACCAAGCCAAGTACGTGCACTTGAGACCTCGCATCTTCATGAATGTTAGACCCCTTGTCTCTCCCTCTGTTCCCCTTCCTAAGTCTCTCCCCCAGCTCCTGTCTCTCAGATTGTAAGCCCTAGGGGCAGGGACCGTGTCTATTTTATTACTTTGTAAAGTGCCAGGTACACTGCTGGCGCTATATAAATGTTTGTTAATAATAATAATAAATAATGTTATGGAGGGCAAAGTGACAGGACTTGGCAACAGAGTCGATGTAAGGCTTAAAGGAAAGGTGAGTGTCAAAGATGAAGCCCAAGCTATGGGCTTGGGGAACAGGATGGATGGACAGGGAAGTGGGAGAGGAAGAGGAGGGAGGAAAAATAAGGAGTTCAGTCTTGGCCATGTTGAGCTTGAGCTGGCGTTGGGACATCCAGGAAGAGATGTCAGTGAGACAGTTGACAAGGCGTGAGTGGACAGAAGGGAAGAGAGAGGGGGTAGAGAGATAGAGCTGAGTGTCGTCAGCGTAGAGATGATATTGGAAGCCGTGGGAGGCAATGAGTTTGCCAAGGGAAAGGGTGTAGATAGAGAAGAGAAGAGGGCCAAGGACAGAGCCTTGGGGAACCCCAACTGAAAGGGGGAGGGAGGAAGAGCTGGAATTGAGGAAGAGACACATTAAAGGAACGGTCAGAAAGGTAGGAGGAGAACCAGTCAAGGACAGAGCCGCAGAAGCCGCAAGTCCAGTAGGAGTGAGTGGTCGACAGTGTCGAAGGCAGCAGAGAGGTCAAGGAGGACAAGAATGGAGTAGAGGCGCTTAGATTTAGCGACAAGTAGATCATTGGTGATCTTGGCACGGGCCGTTTCCGTGGAGTGAAGGGGGCAGAAGCCAGATTGGAGAGGGTCCAGGGAGGAGTTGGCAGAGAGGAGATCCAGGCAGTGGGAGTAGACAACACATTCCAGAAGCTTAGATGCAAAGGGAAGGAGGGAGATCGGCCGGTAACTAGAGGGGTTGGATGGATCCAGGGTGGGCTTTTTGAGGATGGGAGAAACAGTGGCATGCTTGAAGGCAGAGGAGAAGGAGCCAGTGGAGAGGGAGAGATTAATGACATGTAAAAGGGGGGGAGGGGAGAACAGTGAGAGCATATTGTTTATATTTTCCTATTGCCATAGTAACAAGGCAGACAGTTAAAAGGAGCTTACATGAAATAAATCAATGAAATCTGCAGAGCTGAAAAGTGTTCAAACAATGGCTTGTATTTGGCTGAGTAGTTTGCGGAGGAGGTTTAGGGGTAACTTGTAATGCTTTCCTTTAATGTTTTCAATCTACTAGCTAGCAGCTAGTAAGTGGAATGTCTGGATGGTACAGTACATAGAAATACAAACACTTTGGGGAAGGTGGAGTTTGAAAAATTGTTATTGTAACAGATAGTCAAGTTTAGATATTGAGCACAAGGTACAGAAAACCTGATCCCTGCTGCAAAGAGTTTCCAATTTAGGGTGTTTTTCCATGTTGGGTGTTTTAAAATGAGACGCATCCATGTGGCATGGCCCCCCCACTGACCACGTGTCCAACTACTCATGTGAAGGTGGTGCATGGGGAAGCACGTTCCCATGAACCACGCAGCGGCCACTTGTGGCCATGCATGGGGCACCACTGAAAAATCAGACGTGCTCTATGCGGGGCCGGGGCCAGCACCAGCCACGTGTGCAGAGGCTGCCTCTGTGACTGAAGTAGCTATTCCAGGAGCCGCCCATGTGAAGTGTTCCCCACGAATGTGATGTGCATGGGCGCCCCATAGCCCTGCCACTCAGCGGCCACAGACACACACACACACCCCACACACCTTTAAAAACACCCGCTCTCTCCTACCAATGGCCTCAATGCAGAAAGAAGGTGGCAATATCTGGTGACAGATGACTAACGCTGGAGTCCTCTCCATGTTTTAAGAGAAAAGAATTCAATGGGGTAGCAGCAACTGAATTTTCCAGAGATGGTGGAAGCCAGAATTATTCCAACAAATGACGTCACCTGGCATGGGCTGGAGCCAAGTAGAAGTCAAATCAAAGTCAAGAAGAAGCAGAGGGTCAAGAAGAAGGCAGAGTCTTCCCTGTTACCATATTGCCCCAAGAGAACAGTATAGAAGAGCATACAATTAATCTTTACGTTCATTATTAGTAGCCCCATTTTAACAACAAGGAAGGATTTAATGTCAGGGTTTAAACAGGCTTCATACAGCAAGATCCAGAAGAAAGAATTCTCAAAATGGTGTCTTGCAAAGGATTTTTTTTCTTTCTTAAATTGAAATTGTACCTTTTTTTCCTCTATATTTTTTTATATATAAAGAAATTCTGGGGGGGGGGAAATAATTCTCCTTTCCAGCAAACCCCACCCCCACCCCTTCTCTGTTTTTTCCTTAGAAATATCAGGAATTTCAATTCTGGTGGCTCCCCAAATCATGTTAAGAACATAAGAACATAAGAAGTGCCATACAGGAGTCAGACCAATGGTCCATCAAACCCAGCATCCTGTCCTCCAACAGTGGCCAATCTCGATCGCATGGGAGAAGAACCAACAGTCACAATGGGCAATCCATTCCCCGTTGTTCACTCCCAGCTCCCAACAGTAAGAAGTTCATCCTGTAAACTACTTGGTTAATAGCCACTGATGGACCTACTCTCCAAGAACTTATCCAGTCCTTTTTTAAACCCGGCTACGCCTATACTACTGGCCTTTACAACATCCCCTGGCAACAAATTCCATAAGTTAATTATGCGTTGAATGAAAAAGTACTTCCTTTTATTTGTTTTAAATCTGCCGGCAGCTAGTTTCATGGACCGTCCCCTAGTTCTAGTACTATTTGAGAGGGTAAATAACTGTTCCCTATCTACTTGTTCCACACCACTCAAGATTTTATAAACCTCTACCATGTCCCCTCTCAGTCTTCTCTTCTCTAAGCTGAAGAGACCCAGCTTGTCAAGCCTCTCTTTGTACAAAAGCCGTTCCATACCCTTTATCATTCTCGTTGCCCTTCTCTGTACCTTTTCTAGTTCAGCTATGTCTTTTTTGAGATGGGGCGACCAGAACTGCACACACTATTCCAGGTGCGGTTGCACCATTGATTTGTATAGAGGCATGATGACATCCTCAGTTTTATTTTCTATCCCTTTGCGAATAACTCCTAACATTCCGTTTGCTTTTTTGACTGCTGCTGCGCACTGGGCTGAGGATTTCAGTGTATTGTTCACAATCACTCCCAGATCCTTTTCCTGAGTGGTAACTCCTAGCTTAGTACCCAGCATTGTGTACTCACAGTTTGGGTTATTTTTTCCTATGTACATCACTTTGCACTTGTCCACATCAAATCTCATCTGCCATTTAGATGCCCAGGCACACAGTCTTGTAAGATCCTGTTGCAGTTCTTCACAGTCTGCTCGTGTTTTAACTACCTTGAATAACTTGGTGTCATCTGCAAATCTGATCACCTCACTCTTAACACCCTTTTCCAGACCATTAATGAATACATTAAACAGCACCGGTCCCAATACAGATCCCTGGGCCACACCACTTTTTACATCTCTCCATTGTGAAAACTGACCATTCAATCCTACTCTTTGCTTCCTATCCTTTAACCAGTTACAGATCCATAGTACCTCCTATCCCATGACTTTTAATTTTCTCAAGAGTCTTTTATGTGGGACCTTATCAAATGTTTTCTGGAAATCCAGGTACACTATTTCTACTGGGTCTCCCTTGTCCACGTGCTTATTTACACCCTCAAAGAATTCCAACATATTAGTGAGGCATGACTTACCTTTGCTAAATCCATGCTGACTCTTTGCCATTAAGCCATGTTTATCAACATGCCCAGCAATTCTGTTCTTAATGATAGTTTCCACCATTTTGCCCGGCACAGACATCAAGCTTACTGGTCTGTAGTTTCCAGGATCACCTCTGGATCCTTTTAAAAATATCGGGGTTACATTTGCCACCCTCCAGTCCTCGGGTACAGTGGCAGAATTAGCGATAAATTACTAACAGGGAATAGAATATTCCTTGTTAGTAATTATGTTGGAAACAGAATTACAGAATCATACAACTAGAAGGTATCTCTTATGATCAATCCCCTGTCCCGAAGCAGGATACACTGTACCGGGGTGGGGAACCTTTCCCCCCTTGCAGGCCATGTTGAACGTTAGTAAAAACTCCATGGTCCACATAGGAGTTGGGGGCTGGGTTGCTTAAGGGGTGTACTCATGATGAGGTAAAGAAGGGAAGAGTCCAGGTCATAGATCTACATCATAGATCCGTCCTCTATTCTTGACTGCATGCCCTCCTCTCCCTTCCCCTGAGTTCACTTTTTCTGTTCTTGAGGATAGCGAGTAGCTCCATGGGCCAGTTCCAGACTCCAGATATTGAAAAGGGACCAAACAAAAAAGCCGTGGGCCAGATTTGCAGTTCCCTGTGCCTGCCCTATACGGATAGCCATCTCAGGCCGATGCTTGTGCAGCTGGGTTTTGAAAACAAACCTCAGAGCTTGCTTAATTGTGAACTCTGACACCTTCCTTGAAAAGTGGAAAGTGACGTGTGGGAATAGCAATGATGTTTGTTCTCCAAAACATTAATTAGACATTGAAAACAAACATGTAGTAAAATGTTTCAAGAATCCTAAGTTAAAATCCCTTGCTATCTCACAATTCTCCAGCTCGATCACTTGCCTCATGAATCCTTTCAATAGCTCTCCCATATTCTAAGGCCTCCTCTCTGCTACATGTGGGTGGGGGCAGTATTCCACCCCCAACTCCCACCCCACTCTTATAATCTTTCTGGCCCCAGCCTCCCCCCACTCTGGAAGTTCAGCCACTTGGACAGGCTCCCTTCAGAGTCCAGGGCCCAGCTCAGCTGAGCCCCCTTACTCCATACTAGCTGCTCCTCTGATTTTAATGATTTTACTGTATTTTTAAATTGTTTTTTACAAATTTATATTGTTTTTATTGAATGTTGTTCGCCGCCCCGGGCTGCCCTGAGGGCAGGAGGGGCGGGATATAAATTTTAAATAAATAAATAAATAAATAAATAAATGAAAATTGTGAGCCTTGAGATTTTGGACTTTGAGAAACGATGTCACACAATCCCTTTCATTTCCTTTGACAAAGAATCCAAAGAGGGGAACTTCCAGGTCTCCTTGCTACCTCCTTGCTACATTGGCTGGGGCAGCAGCACTGGTGGACTTCAAGGAAAAGGAGTCATTGGGACCTCTGAGGTCCCAATGGCGCAACCCATCCCGGGAAGCCACAGTGGACGTGGGTCGGGCCACAAAACAAATGTGCCCGCAGCTGGGGCCCAGGAAGGGCGGGGAGAAACATGCCCGTGCAGCCGTCCGGCTCTGGCCCCATGTTGTGCCCAGTGCCCTGCCATGGCGGGCAGCTATGGTGGCCAACCATGGAAGTCCCTGTGCCGGCCAAACGGACGTGCTCGCCCGCTGGGGCCCGGTCAGGCGTGCCTTAGCCTGAGCTGTGACCTCAGAGGTTTTCCGCGGTCAGAGCACAGGCTAGCTGCCAACACGGACAATCCCAGCCCAGGCCAACATGTGGCAGTGCCTGCGCAGACATGCAGGGGAGGTCCAGCCCAGAGCTGTCCACAGCGGGCTGCCGCCACGTCTGTTTTTACCCATTGTACCAAAAAAAGGTATTCAATGAAAATGCAGAACTCATGCTATCAAGACTGATGTGCTGTATCTGAAGCCTAACTTTCTTAATCTGCAACCTCGTATTCAGAAGCAAAAATGCAAGAGTGATTAGGGATCAAGCCTCCTGGTTTTAATGTTTTTGGCATTAAACAGATCATAAAAATTATTGACTTTGGCTCTTTAGACCTTTAATACATAAAAAATAATTGCAACCAGGCCCTGACTGAAAAGCAATCACAAAAGTCTTCATATGAGTTTTGGGACTTTTCAAAAAGTGACTGTTTTCCCTATTAATGTAGATATATGAACACTTCAAAATGCGTCCAGTTGCTGTGTTTTCTTTCTGTTTGCACCCCCTAGGAAATGCCGGAAAGCTTGCAGCTAGAAAAGCTAACCCAGGAAAGAAAGAAGAGTCCAAAGTGCCTGCCTGCACGATGGTTTCATGAATTCCAAGATCAATGCACATAGTGTACGAAGAGGAAAAAATCAACTCCACTAGGAGTTTTTATACCACAGCTCTCTTCCCATACAAACGGATACCTGAAAAATGACCTTCAAAAGCTTCTGGTAGTTAAGGGCCAGTTCCCTGGCAGTGGTCTCAGTTTTGGGGTGCTCAAAATGAAATAACTTGGGCCCAATTTTCAGAGGTGCTGCTCAGAACCTTTTCCAGCAGCAGAATGATGCTGCTATGATTCTTGTCAATTTCACATGAAGTTCCCAGTAGCAAAAATGCAAATGGGCCCAAGTCTGGATAGTTTAGTTAGGAGAGTTCGAGATGCACTGAAGCTGTTTTTTCTGCCATTGCCTTCACTGGTTTACCATCTGTTTCCATTCAGGGGGCTATCTTTGTGACCCAGGAGAGTTCCAAGATATCTAACTTCATGAGTGGAATCTTGAGCCCACTGAAGTCAGTAAGAGTCTCACCAGTGACTCTAGTGGAATCAGGATTTCATGCCACATCTAAAACCAGACATTTTTATTTTGCAGACGTTGATGACTTTAGGCCTCTCATTCTTCAGGGAAAGCTTCTTAGCCATGTGAAGCATGTAGGTACCCACCAAAGCTTTCTAAACTAGATTTCTATAGTTAGGCTTAGAACCAGGCACCCATGTTCACTGTGTTTTCCTCACTACCGTCAATAGGGAAAACACAGTGAACAGGATTGCATAGTAAGGCTGTGTTGGGCCCATTCGCATGTCCTAATTATGGGACCCCCCCCCCCCCTAAGGGGGCAGGGTCTCCAGGGTGTGGGGATGGGGCTTACCTTGGTGAGGCAAGACCCCCCCCCCCACTTCAGGCTGCCCCCACTCTAGAAGTGCCTCAGCCGGGAGCCCCACTTCAAGCCACTGTGCACATGGGGGGGGGGGGGGGAAGGAGGAGGACTCCGCCGGTGCAGCTGAAGCTGCTGCTGCAGCTCCGGTGGAGCCACCACGCCTGGGGGGGGGGGGGGGGAAGGCCTGCTGTGAGCTGCTGCTGCCGCTTGGAAAACTGCTAGGAAATTTTCGGAAGGGCGGGTGTGGAGTACTGACCCTGCTCTCTTCCCCCTGCCCATGCTGAAAAATTCCTAACGGTGCTCAGGCCAGTTGCCAGGGGCTCCTCTGAGCCCCCTCACTCCCCTGGCAGCTAACACGGGGCCCTGCTTAAAACTCTCTGTTCAGGCACCCAAATAAAATTGACTTGATTTTCCCAAGTTGCTATGTTCCCGGGTGGTTGTTGACATCAATGGGATTATAGATACTTGGCACTTCTTAAAGTTGTGCCAAAGAATTTAAGTATCTAATACACGTTGAGGGGTTTAACTTTAGGCCAGTGGTGGTTCTGGAAGGGCTGAGGACTATAGTTCCCCTCCCCCATATTTCACAACACCTAGGAGTGCACCTTTGTGGTAACAGGATGACCACCTTCCCAGAAGCTTTGGCCCAGGCGGGGGAGAGGGCCATGCGGAAAGGGTGTAGAATACAGGATTCCCTCATCCTCTCTCCACCTCCTGAGGAGCATAATCACATCACAATACTCTGCAGGGATGGGGCCACATCATTCTTCTTCACTCCACCCCATTCTGACAGCCCTGCCTCCCATACCCAACCTCCCCCCCACACACACACAAAAAAAATCCCCCTGGATTTTACCTGGAGATGATGATGATGGGTTAAAACCCAGAGACTCTAGGTCAAACCCAGTGTGTTGACAACCCTATGTACAAATCCTGTATCACCCTCCCCCCAGGCTCCCCTCCACCCTCCCCAAATTCCAGTGGAACTGCCTGCCACTGCTTTAGGCTCCTAGGCCTGAGAATTTCTGTCATTATTTCTCCAGATGATCATTTCAATACAAACCCTATTGCTAACCCCCTCCGCTGCAACAATCAGCAATTTCTGACATTACACAAGGCTGATCAAACCCCTCTGCCCTGGTCTAGCTGTCTGTGCCAACATCAGCTTTGCAGAGTGATACAAAGGGTCCTATACTTAGGGTTTGGGGAGATAAGTCAAACTGATTTTCAAATACTTTAAATCCAAATACAGACGTCAACTATAGCCAGCTATACTTGACGTAAGAGTATTATTATTTACCTTAAATTAAGTTATAAAAATCCTGCCACTCCCCTTTATCACTGTTTTCTTCTTGTGTCTTTCTGGGAGCTGTTAAGCCCGCTCATTATCCAGACTATAAAATGAAGCAATCATTTGTCAAGGACTCCAGAATGGGCTTATGCTTCCTTTGTACCATTGTCGATAGGAGCCCATTAAGTTTATCACACAGCACAACCCTATCAAAGTCATTAGTTTATCAATATATAAAGGTACTGAAGCACGTGGTTTTACTAAGGAGAGAGGTAAACAAGCATGTATTAAAAATTAATCAAGCTGTATAAGGAGTTGTTTTCATTTTACAGATTTCTCGACTATATATGGAAGTGGTTAAGGTGGTGGGGATTCCTATCATAACACTTTGCTTAAGAAAACAGGGGCAATAAAGATAGGGAGCAGATTTGTTTACCATCAACTCTTAATAAGCGTGGTCAACTGACATTGAAACCAATGTTTCAATTGCCTCCGACAGTGGCAACTGCCACACATTTCAGAGGGGGGAGGAAAAAACTCTCCATGCACCCAAATCATCTGATACTGTGTTGGAAGTTAGCACCAAAAGAACCATGAAGAGACTGAGTAGAAGCTTTGCTTCCGGTTTTAACAGGCTATAGATTAGGTGCCTGATCCATCTAAACTAGGGCTGCCACCTTTTGCAATTTGACCCTGAGACTCCCATATTGGCCTATGGTGACTTCCATTTTGGCCTGCAAAAGGTAGCAATCCTAACCTAGATGAATACAAGCTCCATGCACCAGACAGGAGTTGGAGGTAGTGGTGCTCAAGAAACATGCTCGAGATGGGGGAAAGGAAGGGAGGGGTCCAGAGCATGGGACTATGTCATGGATTCATCCCTCCTCGTTGCATGCATGCCCCTATCTCTGCCCATATCCCCTGAACTCACTCTATCAGCGCTTGAGAGTGGGGACGGGATCCATGCTGGGCCAGATCCAGAAACTGGAAAGGAGCCAAATAAAAATCATCCATGGGCTGGATTTGGCCCAGAGGTTCCCTTACCAAAACTAATCTCAGGCCGCTTTTAGACGAGACAAATTTGCGCATGATTGGTGGAAAATGCGCATGTTTAAATGCTTGTTTTAAACACCTAAACAGTTTTAAATGTGCATTTGCCATGATCATGTAAAAGCCAAAACTGTTTTGAATGCGTTTTTTAAATAATGCACATTTTTAAAAACTGGTTTTGAGCCCCTTTGATGATCAGGGGATGCCAAAACCGGTTTTTAAAAATGCTCATTATTTAAAAAACGCATTCAAAACGGTTTGGGCTTTTACACAATCGTGGCAAATGCGCATTTAAAATGGTTTAGGTGTTTAAACAAGCATTAAAACACGTGCATTTTTCACCAATCATGCGCAAATTTGTCTCGTCTAAAAGCGGCCTAAGTGGACTCAAATTGCTTCTCTTCCTCTTGGCTTTGAAGAATTTTTGTCCCTGCCCAAAATTGACTCTTTGCTAGTTCCTCCACAGCAGAGTTTCCAAGCTTTCCCTGGAGCTGCCCCCTGTGAAGAGATTTATGTCCCATACGTACCCCCTCCCCACCCCCCACCTTTATAAGCAGTCAGGCTCCAATGGGAAAAATCTGTGAGGAAGTCCTGGAATGGGGTTGAGGTGCATGATGGTGATGGGATAGGATCCTCTACATGTTCTCCACAGTATGGGTCGAGTTGTGCCATGTCCCCCCCTCCTGTGTGCCTCATGGGCTAAGGCTGCCACCTCCCTCTGAGAGGAAACCCAGATGGGTTGGAACCACATGTGACAAGGTGGGCAAAGGAACAGTCACTTTTTGACCTAGCTCCACCCCTTACTGAACATTGTGAGTTAGGGGGTTCCATGGAGAGAGGGGTCATGTCGGAAAGAGAGGCAAAGGGTCAAGGCCTTGCCCCTTCTAGAGTATTGTGACATCATGATGCTCCATAGGGACAGAGCCATATCAGATAAGGGGCAGGAAAGTCTCTGGGAGCTGCCCCCTTTCTGATGTGTCCATCCACTGCTGCCCCCGGAAACACCGACGATTCTCCAGGTTAGTTAGTGCATTGATGAGCTTGTAGCATGTACCCAAATCAACTCCAATTTCCATTTAGTGAGTTACTACTACAACCAATCATTTCTATAGCGCTACTGGGCATATGACTGTACTGAGCTTTGCAGTCAGATTTTCAGACAGGTCCTCATGAGGGGAACACACAGAGAGAGACACACACACACATATTCCCATTTTACAGATGGGGAACAGAGGCTGAGACTTGCCCATGACTAGCCCAAAGGCCACCCAGTGAGTTCATTGGCTAAGGTGAGATTTGAACCCTGGCCTCCCAGGTCCAAGTCTAGCACCTTATCCACTACACCACACTAGCTCTCTCCCAAAGAGCTGGGAATGTCATGGCAACCCCTCTGGACAGTGCAGGCTGTGTTGCCAAGCAAAGTTCTCAGGCTGCAGCCAGGTCCTCATGCCTACCCCCAATAAGTGTCATCAGAGGTGCAGCTAGGTTGGAATTGGCCCCAGTGCAGAAGACGGAACAGGGTCCCTGATCCTCTTCCCAGTGGCTAGGGATGCAGCTGCATCATGGACTGTAGGGCCTCCCAGGCTTGGGGGCTCCAGCTCAACTACACTGCCTGCTCCTGTGATAGCGATGCCCTTGATTATGGCCCGTCCCCCGACCCCTCCAAGCGTGGGAACCTCTGCTTCAGAGTGCTAACGTCCCGCTGGTGGAGGTAAGAGACAGTGCACATTGCTTCTGCACCTTTTGCTAGTGCTGAGTAATTTCATAGCTCTAGTGACCTTAACAGAGGGTGGGAACATAGATAAACGTGCTGCGGCAGCAACCTGGCCTGGTTTGGGTCAGGGATGGGGTGGGGGAGATGCATGAATGTGAAGTTGGCCAGCCCTGCCCCCACACTGCAGCCAGCGTCCTGTACCCCGCCATGATGGGCAGCCATGGCAGCTCTCCATGGTGGACCCGATCTGGGCCAGCGGGAACAGACGTGCTAACATGCTCTGGCCCACTCTGTCCTGATCGGGCAGACCTTAGCCCAGGCTGTGACCCCAGAGGTCTCCAGGATCACAGCCTGGGCTAGTCGCCAACACGGCCCAGGACAATCCTGGGCTAACATACTATGGGCCATGCAGGCCAGGTCCAGGCCAAAGTGTGACAGAGCAGGCCATAGCAGCTCGTCATCATGTCTGTTAGCACTCAGAGTTGACTCAAGGTGGTTAATTGCCCCTGGGTAAAATAGGGCTCAACAAGAGCTTCACCCTGGTCCTCAGCACCACCATAGTCCTCAGCACCCCACCCCTACAAATACTGGGTTTGGTTGGAAAGAAGGTGGGCTCCCAGATCAGTTCTGAGGAACTAATTTACAATGGAGGATAAAATACCCTTTTTCTGTGGTGTAAATTATAGGGGTTGGATCCAGGCAAGTGCAAACTGTGACTGCACAGGGCTTCATGTGTCAGAGGACTCTGTATGGACCCCCAATACATAGGGTCCATGAATGAACCTGACAGTATGAGTGTGAGAAGCACTGAGGTTAAAATATGAGTTCCCAGAGCCTCAAACACAGCGATTCCTGGCTTCGAGAGGGTCCAGCATAATTCAGGAGGAGGCCTCTCTCAAGTTATTAGGCCCATGAATCAACTAGAAATAATATATGAACATATGAGCCTGAAAGATCTGCTATGCTTGGAGCGCTGACCCCTGAAGGGGATGTTATGTTCAATTGAACATCAAAATTTAATTTCTTTCCTTTTTTCTCATGGGAGAATCAGTGTGTGTTCAACAAACATTCCCACATTAGCAGGGGCCGACACCACTATTTCACACAGAGCCCCAACTTCCTTACATCTGGTACTAGGTTCAGAGCTGTGATGAGACCTCAGAATTTGTGAGACCCAGGGCAAAGATACAATGTGGGATCCTGGACAGCCCCAGCCCCTCCTCCATGACCCCACCCTGTCAAGGCACCCTCTACGGGGCCCGATAGGTGGCCATATTTGGGCCCTGTCAGAATGGAGTGGGGGTGGGGGCACATCTTGCTCTGATGAAAATGGGGGCTATTGCAGGGCCCCCAGAAGTAGGAAAATATAGCAGGGCCCAAGGCAGTCAGCCTGTGGTAAGGCCAGCCCTTGACTGCATTGAAGCCTATATAGGATTTAAGGAAAACTCAGCTCCACACAGAGTACAGGCTAATGGCAGAGAGAGCTCTTCTCCCTCCTTTCTCTCTGGTCAGGAGCAGTTAATGGCCTCTGGCAAGGTCTGACTTGAACGCCACACTGCAGTTTTATTAGAGAGATTATGTTATTGTTTGGCAAAGATTTTAATGGGACTATTCGATTATTTTTAATGCACACGAAACCAGGGAGAGAGAGTGGGTATTGAGTCTTATTTTGAAAGACATTTTTGTAAACGCAGTGGTAGTTTTAATTGGCATAAGATGCCCAAACATCAAGGCACTGGACATACTGGTAGCTATACTTTTACAGCTAAATAAATGGAAGGTTTTCCCCTTGAAGGATCATATATCCTCATTGTGTGCATATGGGAACACTCACTTTGAAGCAGGAGCAACAGGAAAGTCTTGGAAAACAGGGTAACAGTGTATTCCGAGGCTGTAAAAAACTCCTGGGAGATATTATTTTATTTTATTTATTTATTTATTTATTAGCATTCTTACCCCACCCTTCCCCAAAGGCTCAGGGCAGCTTACAAAGATATAAAATACAATTAAAACATCAAAATACAATTCAACAAAAATACCCGCTCCAACCCCATCCCACCAACGCCCCCACCTAATCCCTACCCGCTGCCTGCCAAATGTTTTTCTAAAAAGAAAAGTTTTGCACCGCCTCCAAAACCCGCCCAGACTGAGACTCAAATGGACCTCCAGGGGGAGGGTGTTCCACAGTATTAGGGCAGCAGCTAAGAATGCCCCCCTGTGGGCCTGCATTGTACAGACAAGAATAACAGGTGAAATCCACAGGGGAGAGCGCCCCCGGCCGACCACAGGAGCCGCAATGGAGCATGGTAGGACAGAGAGCCTTTCAGATATATTATTTATTAATTATTATTATTATTATTATTTGCACTTGCTACCCTGCCCCTCTTGCCTAAGGCAACTCAGGGTGGCTTCCAACATAAAAACAATAAATAAATATAAAAATACAGGATACAATATTAAGAAAATATTAAACGGTTCTGTGCTAAAAATAAAGACTAAAAAACATATCTACCTCTCATCCCAACCCAATTGAACCCATCCTGCCCCCCTTGCTAAATGCCTGACGGAAGAGCCAAGTTTTACATTGTCGATGGAAGGTGAGGAGACTCGGGCTGAGACGGATCTCTGCTGGAAGGGTGTTCCACAGCGATCGAGTGGCCGCCGAGAACGCCCGCCTGTCCGTACGGACCCACTGATAGCGCAGGATGTCTAGAAGAGCACTCCCAGACGACCACAGGGGCCACCCAGGGGTCCAGGGAGTGAGGCAGTCCTTCAGATAGGCAGGGCCCAGGTCATGTAGGGCTTTATAAGTCAACACTAGCACCTTGAATCGGGCCCAGAAGACAATAGGCAGCTAGTGCAATGCCTGGAGCACAGGTGTTATATGCTCCCTGCGGTCCATCCCCGTAAGAAGGCGAGCTGCAGCAGCTTCCAGACCATCAGCAAGGGCTGCCCCACATAGAGCACATTGCAACAGTCCAGCCTCGAGGTGACGAATGCATGGATAAAAGTGGCAAGCTTGGAGTCCGAGATATATGGGCGGAGCCTCTTCACCAGATGCAACTGGCAGAAGACACTCCTGGCCACAGTTGACACCTGCAAGTCCAGGAACAGCTGCACATCCAGAAGCACCCCCAGACTCCGCACAGATGGAACCAATGGAGGATGAACCTCCTCCAATACAAGGGTTCCCAACCCCCCCCCACCCCGCAGACCTCTGACCCTGCCCACTAGCATCACCTCTGTTTTGTTGGATTGAGCTTCAGTCGGCTAGACCTCATCCAATCACCCACAGCAGCCAGGCATCGGGACAGCAATGAGACCGCAGGGCCTGGGTCAGCTGAAAATAATATATATAGCTGGGTATCATCTGCATATTGATGGCAGCAGACTCCCCAGCTGCACAAGACCTCCCCCAGTGGCTTCATATACACGTTGAATAAGAGAGGGGACGGAATGGAACCCTGTGGGACTCCACAGGGGAGACCTCCAGGGGATGATGTACAACCCTCTAGTATCACCCGCTGTGACCTATCTGCCAGGTATAAGCAGAACCATCATAAGATGGTACCAACCACCCCAGCCAGGTCCCTCAGGTGGGTCACCAGCATCTCACGATTCATGGTGTCGAAGGCTGCAGATAGATCCAGCAGGACTAACAGGGTCATACAGTCCTGGTTCTGCTTCACAAGGAGGTCATCGACCAAGGCCACAAGTGTGGTCTCCATGCCGTAACCCAGGTGAAAGCCAGACTGTGTGGGGTCAAGGAAGCCGGTGTGGTCTAGATGTGCCTGCAACTGGTGGGCCACTACCTGTTATAACCTTCCCCAAAAAGGGAAGGTTAGAGACAGGTCGGTAGTTTGCTGGGGCACCGTCAAGTGATGGTTTTTTGAGGAGCAGTTTTGGTTTTTGGATTTTTTGACTCCTTGAGGCAATCAGGCACCCTCCCTTCCTGCAGGGAGGCGTTGATCATTCCAGCAAACACTGGCCCCAAGGCCTCCCTGGTGGCTTTCACCAGCCAGGACAGGCACAAATCTAGTTCGCAAGTTGTAGCTCGAACAGATCCAAGCACATGCACATTCGCCGCCTCGGTGGCTGTCACTAATTGAAAGTCATCCCATAAGTGCAGACCAGGCAGGGCATTCCTAACCCCTGGCTCTGCTACTGCTTCCAAAATGGGAGAGTGCCAAAGTCGTGCTAAATGCGAGTGATTTTATCCACAAAGTAAATTAAAAACATGTCACAGCAGGCCTTGTATTGACGAGTCCGGATCCAGGCAGAGAGAGGCTGGACTGACCAGACCCCTCATCACCCAGAACAGCTCCACTTAACAAGACTGAGCAGATGCTATAAGAGCAGCAAAGAACCTTTTCTTTGCTCCTTGAACAGCTATGACATAGGTCCTCAAAAATGCTCTATGTTGAAATCGATCATCTTGGGGGTGAGTACGGCGCCACTGATGCACCAACTGCCTCCCTTCACGCTTCAGCCACCCCAGATCCCCCGTGAGCCACGGGGACCTGTGGTGGCAAAGCACTGGAAGTGGATACCTAGGAGCCAGTGCCACCCGATCAATGGCCTCCACCAGCCAGGTGCTCCAAAAGGCCATGAGATCATCGATGGAGCAGTCCTCAAGGTCAACAAGCATATTCCCCAGAGCATTCCGGAAACCAGCCGATTCCATAAGTCTCTGGGGGCTGACCATCCTAATCAATCCCTTGCCCCCACAGTCAGGTAGGTGTGCTGGAAAGCAAGCCCAAAGGATATAATAGTATGACCATGGCAAGGGTGAGCAAACAATCATCGGACCCCCTGCCTCAAGATCGGCACAAACATCGAGTCTAGAGTATGCTCTGCCTCATGCGTTGGGTCAACCACCACCTGGGACAGACCCATGGCGGCCATAAATTCCTGTTCCACCGCATGCAATCTGGCCTCGGCATGGATATAGATTAGACTACTCTGTAACGTGCTCTATGTGGGGCTACCCATGGTGACGGCTCAGAAATTGCAGCTGGTGCAGAATGCAGCGGCCCATCTCTTAGTGCGACTGGGCTGCCAGGAGCACATTACACCAGTGCTTTGTTCTCTGCACTGGCTGTCGGTGGTTTTTCAGGCCCAATTCAAGGTGTGGGTTTTGGCCTATAAAGCCCTAAATGGCCTGGGCCCTGTCTATCTGCGAGATCGCCTCACTCCCCGGGTCCTGGATCAGCCCCTGTGGTCATCTGGGGGTGCCCTGCTCGAGGTCCCCATTGTTTTTCGGGGGGGCCATGCAGGGCAGGGTATTGTCAGTGGCCGCATTGTAACTGTGGAACTTCCCTTCCGGTGGGTGCCCAGCTGGCCCTGGATCTTCCCTCCTTTTGGAAAAGTTGTTTCACCAGGCGTTTGGCGGGGGAGATGGGTAATGGTGGTGGTCGTGGTGAGACCAGAGTGGCTAGAGCAGCTAGGGATGATGCAGTGCAATGGGGTGTACAGTACACTAGCAGCACTCCTAATCTGTCCCCGGCCGGACCCCCCGGTCCATCACCGGCCCAATTAAATGTGAAGTAGAGGCTCTCTAGCCTGGACTTCGTCTGCACCAAAAACCTCAGAGCGGACAAGCCTTCTTTAAAAATCATAGCTACGCCTCTCCCCAACCTTCTGGCCTGGACTGGTGCTGGACAGAGTACCCGGCCAGAATGAGGTAAACCACGTTCGGCCCCGACATCTTGTCTAGCCAGGTCTCCATCAAACACACACGGTTGGCAGCCTACTCCAAGATGGAATCGTGGATGTCAGATGATTTATTGGCTACCGACCTCGCAGTGAACAGCACCAGAAACAGGCCTGGATTGCCTGAGCCATGGGCTCCTGGTTACCTGAACTGGGGAGGATCGAGCGGGGAACAGGCACTAGCCACCTGTCCCTCCGCTCACGATGACACCATCCCCCCTTGGACCATACTTCCTTCGACCCAGGATGACCCCTATCTCTGCTGCCACACCCCACCCTACCCCCGCAGTAGCTCTCTCATCAGGCCTGCAAGGGGGGAGACCCACCCCCCTTTCCCATCCCAACCTTCCCTTACCCCTAGCCTGCCCCACACAGGGGAGCCTAATCCACCCCCCTCATTCCCAAACATGTCTCCCATCGCCCCCATGGGCAACCCTCACCTCTCCTCACCCCCCTCTCTCACAGGGGGCTGAGTACCTACTTCTACACCCATGGAGGTGCCCCAGCCACTCTTACCAGCCAGGGAAACCCCCCTTCACCCCTCTCCTCCATAATCTTCCCCACAAAAACAAACCTAACACCAAACACTCAACTAAATCCCACCTCACCCCAATAATCACCCAACTAAGCACAGATATTGTAAAACTGCTGTATATACACACCCCGGCCCCGCTAACAATAAAACGACCCACCCGAAACCCCCTGGACCTTGTCTAAGGGCCCCCGCCTAAGGGCCCTTAGGCACGCAGCCTGCGGCGCTGCCGGGTGACACACTGCTTAAAGCCTGCCTTAATATATCTGGGCCTACAATGATAGCCCGATGGGACCCAACTGATGGCTGGAGACCCCGCCCTGTACAGAATGTTGTGACATCACTGTGCTCCGTAGTGGATGGGGCCACTTGGGAAAAGGGCAGGCCGTGCCTTACCCTCACCTCTTTTCTAACATAGCTCCCACCCCCTAATCTACAGTGTTATGGCATCATGGTGCTCTGGAGGGGGGCAAGGCAATGTAGACACATGAGGCCTAGTCTCAGGCCCAAACTGCAGGGCTCTGCTAAAAGACACAGGCATTAGGTATTGGAACATATTATGAATTTTATTATAATTATTATTATTTATTACTTTTATTATAATGAACATATTCTGAATTATGAACTAGGGATTTAAAGATACTATGAATAGGCAGCCAGTAAAAACCAGGGTGTTAGGACCCAGGGGGCTTGAACCAGAGAATTCAACTCTGGGGCCAGTGTCTTGCCTAGTGAGCCATCTGCTCTGAGCATACAAATCCCATATGCCTGACAGCAGCCTGGCCCACAGGCCTTCTGATTAGTTTGGTGCGACCTCTGCAGGGTCTTCTCCGTAAATTTGCCAGTGCCACAGATCAAGATTGTGTGTTGCTTGGCTCACACCCAGTTCCTGTGTTCCAGCCCATGCCTCCTTCCCTCCCTCCCGCTTCACCTGCTCTCCTGTTCCTGCACTCCAATCCTTGCTTTCCTCCAGCCTTACCTGCTTTCCAGTCTTAGCACTCTGGCCCTCATTTAACTCTGGGTTTCTCTGCCTTCTGGTTCCAGCTCCTCAGCCCTTACCTGCCCTCCAGTGCACTGGGCTGCACCAGACTGTCTTCCTGGCTTCTAACTCCCAGTAGTAAGATTTTTACACATTCTCTTGCTCAGTGGCTATCATGTATTCAGCATCAGGAGCCTTCTTTCCACTCGGGCTCCTTGGAAGGACTCTACTACTTGCCAAACTGGAAGATACTATGGGTGCCTTTACATGATAGCACCCATGGATTGGCTCCGCCTCGCACCCAGGCGACCTGTCCATGTAAAGGCAGGCCACCAGATGGGCAGGTGGAATAGAAGCAGAGTAGGCGCTGCCTGCTCTGCTCCAGCCCTGCTAGTGGTGCTCCAGGACATCCTGGAGCACCACTGGGAGAGCAGGTCGTCCAAACCTGAGGCACTGGCCAGAGGTGGAGCAGTGGTCCGTCTACTCGGTGACCGGCCACTGCAGCTCCACAGCTGGGGGTTACCCCAGGCAACTCCATAGAGCTGTGGCTGATCCACCTGTAGTTCTATGGTTTGGGGGAGGAGGACGCTGCAAATTGTGGGCCGTGGCAGCCGCTGGGTCTGTTTAAAACGGACCCAGGCATGGCTGCAAGCAGGCAGACATGGGGGTGGGTGCACCACTGGACTTTCTGTGAGGTTGAGCACTCCCACGTCTGTTCAAAGAAACCCTATGTCTCCAGCTACTAGTTTAGAAAGTCATTCAACAGTTTGTTACTCCATGTCCAAGTTACAGTCACGCTTTCCCATCAGGAGGGAAATTCTCTGATACTCTGAAATATTCCTGTAGCTCTCTGAACGTTTTCATCTGACTTCCCATAACTGGATGAACGTGTTGGCCATGGATTCAGCCCAAAGAGCAGCTCACTGGTGTCTCTGGTCCATAACGTTCTAATGCAGAGGTACGGACTGGAAGCTCAGGCCCAAGGACCAAAAACTGCCACCCATAGCTAGTTTTTATGTGGTCCCTTTCTAGTTCCTGGATCTGGTTCCTATCCCCAAACGCTGACAGATTGAGTTCAGGGTAAGGGAGCAGAGATGAGGGCATGCACACAAGGATAGGAAATAGATCCATAATCTGGACCCTCCTCTTTCTGAGTACCACCCTTAAGCGTCCCCACACCCAACTTCTATACAGCCTTTGGAGCCTGTACTATTTTTTAAAGTGGCCCTAAGGAGAAAAAAGGTTCCCTACCCCTGTTCTAATGGCCAAGAACCGGCTAGTGATTGCTGGAAGCTAGTTGCCAGCAAGCGTGCAAGCAGAAGAAGCCCTTCCAACCTCTACGGCTTCAATGGGGCTACACCACAGCAAGTGGTTTGTCGATCATCACAGCATTGGTGTGTTCCTTTTAAATCCCAGTAGATCTTCTGGGACCAGCCTGGCCCCACAGAAACCAGAAGAGGGTGAAGCAGCACTCTGCAGGAGCCTTCCACTATATGTTTTTCCTCACGTCTCACTGGTCAACTAGCAGACTGGAAGTTTGTCCCAGGCCGCTTACCATTTCACACATATCTTGACTACATGAGAGCAAAAGCTGTTCACAGAAGGTAATACTAACAAGTTTGCCCCTGGACAAGCCATAGGTATCAAAAGTTTAGGGGTTTCGGCCATTAGAAAATCAGGAGCCTTGAGTATAGCTCAATGAAAAATGTAATGTGCGAAGAAGGCCCAAGACAGGAGATGGGAAAGTGTCTTCTGCCACAGCTGGCCAAAGTCAAGGTGAAGAGCATGGATGAGGGAGGTGGGGTGCAGCTGCACTGCCCTAGTTCCTGCACCTTCCAAGTGCTGCCATCACGCGGTCCACCCAGAACGGGGCAGGGCGAGGCAGCTTTCTTGCCCCCTCCCCCTGCCGGTACCCTTAGAAAAAAAACGTAATTCCTACTGAGTCTGATCCCAACTCCAGACAAATTTGTGCCACTGGACCCTGTTCCACGGCCAAGCGCAAAGCAGACTCTATAGCAATGAGGAGCCCGAAGGAAACGTACATGAACATGCAAGCAAGTTCCTAGAATCTCTTGCAAAATCTTTAAGGCAGCAGACACCTTCAGACACACTGAAAAGCAAATTCTTTGGACCATCTTCAAGGCCTGAGGTAACTCTACTGAAGTCAATGGGTTCACAGCGGGGGTGAGCTTGGCCTTTTGTATTTGTTCTGGTTTACCGACTATGCACTTTTCCTCACACGCAGTTGGCAAAGGAGATCATTCCCACTGGTTCCCTCTCCAACATTCCAAGCCACACATCTCATCAGAATGGTATGGGGTGAAAAGGAAATTTAAAATAATTCAGGTAATTTTAAAAATGTAAAATAGGGTTGTTACTTTTTTTTAATTAATTACCCAAGGCAATGATGGAAGACTGAAAATAACACTGAAAGCAGATTGCCATACTGTGCCTTTAAGAAAAAGAAGTACAGTATATAACAATGGAATGCTTACTCACAGCTCCATACACAAACCAGCAATTACCCAGAAAAGGGAAGTAACAAAATGGTAGAGACCATGAAGAAGAGTCAAGAAAGGACTAGGGAAGGGAAAGCTCCCCTGAGGAAAGTTCCCACAATGACTACACAGAGCAGCCAAACCCTAATATTCCAAAACAATGACTCATGCCCCCCAAAAAGAATCATGAGATTGGCCTTAAAATCATGAGATTTGGTTATTATTATTATTATTATTATTATTATTAAACATTTATATAGCGCCAGCCATGTGCCTGGCACTGTACAAAACATAGAAATAGACATGGTCCCTGCCTGCGACTTACAATCTAAAAGACAAGGAGGGGGAGACAGGGAGAGGGGACAGTGGGAGAGACAGGAGAGAAGACAAACAAACATTCAGGCGGATGCGAAGTCTCAGGTGCATGTGCTTGGCTTGGTTACAATCAGGTTGGTTGCAGCAGTCTGCAGAGGAGGGCAGACAGTAAGTATATGGGGAACTACTAGTAGACATTGGGAAAGGTGGCGAGGAAAAAGTGGGTCTTGAGGAGGGATTTAAAGGAGCGGAGGGAGATTAGGTCAGAGAGGTAAGGGGGTGCTTGGTTATGGAGTGTTTTGAACGTGAATACCAGGAGTTTAAACAGGATACGTTCAGGAAGGGGGAGCCAGTGAAGAGAGAGGAGGAGAGGCTGCACATGGTCGAAGCGACGAGCAGAGTGAATGACCTTGGCAGCGGAGTTTTGGATGGCGATAAGGGGGGACAGGTGAGAGCGAGGGAGGCCAGCAAGGAGGAGGTTGCAGTAATCGAGGCGAGAGATAACCATGGCATGAACAAGGGTTTTGACCGAGGTGGTAGAGAGAAAGGGGCGGATCCGAGCAATGTTATGAAGGGCGAATCGGCAGGATTTGGCAACAGTGTCAATGTAAGGTTTAAAGGAGAGGTGTGTGTCAAAGATGAAGCCCAAGCTACGGGCTTGGAGAACAGGATGGATGGTGACTCCATCGATGCAGATGGGCAGGTTAGAGGGAGAGGAAGAGGAGGGAGGAAAAAGGAGGCCTTCGGTCTTGGCCATAAACTTTACATGGAAAAAAACCACACTGACTTTGCTCTGGCCTCTAATGTGCCTATGAATAGCTTAAGGCAGCGATAAGCTCCCACAGCCATGGCAAGGTACAAGTCTATGAGGGGTGATAATTCTCCACCACAGTTTCTTAGGCTGGACATACTAAACATGTGCATGTTGGCTGCATGGGAGTCCACAGAACAAAGCCAGACTCCAGCAGGCTATTCTACTGTGTGTTAACAACCCTTTAAAAATGACACACACACCCCAATAGAGGGACCAGCCCTGCCCACTGAGCCTGCACCTGCATTCTGCACGTGTGACGTAACTTCCCAAGTTCACACTCTCCGCTGGATAACATTTTTGTTGTACATGTAACCCATGTCGTCCTACTACTGTCACATTTCTGTGCTTTTCTGCGTTTACCACAAGGGCTAGAAATTTAGGATGACAGCACTAGTTCCTCAGCAATCCCATGGAAGTCGCTGATTTTGCAGCCACTGGTTTTTGCTTGTCTCGGTGGAATCCCACTGAATCTGATGGGACTCTGCGATGCTAGCAGATTTAGGATTGCAGCCTTCCTTCTCTTTTCAACAGAAAAGCTGAGTCTCTTGCATTTTCAGCACCTAAGAAAACACCTAAAATCATAAGGCTCACAGTAAAAATCACAAGAGCTTGCAACTTCAATATGGGCCACATAGTGAGGTCAATCAGATTATTCGATAAAGCAGAACCCTTCCCTGGGGGAATTCTTTGTTGTCATTCTGAAAGAGAGAGGGATGGTTTGGTCAGTAGGGCTCACTTTCTCTCCTCTCTTCCCTTCCCTTCTGTATTCCCTTTGATATTTTCCTCTCTGCTCGCATTTCAGCTCCACACCAGTGCAGCGGGGACACCAGAATCAGAACCACAGACCCATCCTTCCTTTCCCCTCAGCCCCCTTGGAATGCGGCTTACAGTACATCTCTCTGAGAACATAACAAAGGCTTTACCCCTGGCAATAAAACCCAGGGCTGTTTTCAATTATACTCTCACACTGGTGGAAAGATTGTTTTTCTCCTTTAAAAATGTCAGTAGATTGTAATTCACTTTTTTAAACAGCCTACACATGTTTATGGATATTTGTACAAGGCTTGTCGAGTCCTACATTCAAAGTCACCTTTTTGCAGTTGATTCCGCAACTCTTTTCTTCGAGTGCTTAGTAGGAAGGAATCCTTAGAGAGAGTGTTTACGAGGAAGGAAGATGGGATAAGGTGAATGAAATATTGCTCAGAAAGTGTAGCTGATTTTTGAGAGAAGCTATTTTCTACAGTTTTCTTTTTTCCCGTTAGTTCCCAACTTTACTTTACTTTGCTATCAACTGGGTTTTAACACAATCATCGTTTTTAAAAACATAATTGTTCTTAACATGTTTAAAACACCAATGATCATTGGCCTCAGCCCCCTCCCAGGTGATGGTTTTCATTATATACACCTGTCTTGTAATTTCTCACACCATCCATAGTTCTCACTTGTTACATGCCTGAGGAACAAGGGTCTCATATGCAGGGCCAGCCTTAGAATTTGTGGGGCCCCAGGCAAAAGATAAAATGTGGGGCCCTTGGTGGCCACACCCCCTTGGGGCAACCTCCAGCTGAAAGCAGGGCTGCTGCAGCTGTCTGCCAAGCAGACGGACAGCAGCCCCACCTCCAGCCAGTGCCCCAGGGTTGGGCTGCCTGGTACGCTGGCGGTACTCCTGGATGTTCCATCGGCGGGGCTGCTCTGGAGCAGGGACAGCCTGCCTCGCCTTCTCTGCACATCTGTCAGGCTGCCTTTAAACAGAAGGCCCGCCTGGGGGTGAGGTGGGGCAGCTGTCCGTGTGAAGAGAGACACCCTTTGTCTCCATGTCTTACATTTCGGACCAACATGACGCTCTCTTTTTTCCCCTTGAAAGCAAACAACAGTAGAATTTGGAGTCATCCTGGCTTCTGATGTTTTGATCAGTGTCTGTAAAACCTGAAATTTCAGTCTGGCTCAATAAGAGCTTCCCAGTTTCCTTCAAATGAGTAAGGCATTTGTTCTTGGAAGCATGAAGCAAAGCCATCCAAACAAAGAGAGCTTTGCTTTGGAGTCACCAAGGACATGCGGGATAATAGTGGCATATAACCAATATGGACACTGTCAGATGTGACTTAGCATACTTGGCTGTTGGGGTTGTTTTCGTCTAGTGCTCCCATAAAGGGGTGAACCACAAATTGTCATGTGCTAACTTGATTTCACTTAGCTCGTTTTGTCTGATTTTCCATGGATTTATTATAAAAAGAGACAGAAATGAAATATCTATAAATCCGGGATATCCTGGAGCAAAGGGGAACATGTACAAAAAATGAGCCTGAGAGTTAAAACTAACAATTCTGATACCAAAAATAATAGCCTAAATAAGAGATTTTAGCTTCATAATTCATTACAAGAGTCTGTAGGAAAGTGTTTACCCTTATACCTGCCGTTTTCCCTTCACTGAATTAAAACCATTCAAAATTGCTAATGACCTTTTCCCTCCCTGAGCAGCTACCTGCCAAATCTATCAATAATCCCACTAGTAAGCAGAAGTGACTATTATCATATGCTAATCAAACTCAGCCTACATTTAGCTTGGTTTCAGTTCTGACCTTTATTTTTGCCCAAGGAAGAGCCCTGCACAGCTCAAAAACTTCTACATTCTCATCAACAGACACATCTTCCAATAGTCCATCCCTACTTAGGAGGGACAGTCCCTCTTTGGGTGCTGAATCCCACTGTCCCTCTCTTGGGTGATCAAAGTCCTTCTTTCAGGAGAGAGAGACAAAAAGACCAGAATTCAAGCCTCGGCCACCTCTTTTCTGGCTGCATCTAGCGAGGACAATGGGAAGATGCCAAAGGATAAGCAAGAGAGCTTTTGTCCCTTATATGTACTTGGGATGTTGGTAGGTATGTGTATGTGTGTGAGGGGGTGGAGCTTATTCACAGAGGGGTGGATCTTATTTGCAAAGGGTGTAGGGCTTGTCCCACTTTGGCCACTGGAAATGCTGGGAGGTATCAATAGATGTTAACGTATCCCGCCCCCCAAAAGGTACCATCTGAGCTGCTTTGTCCCCTGTTTCTCATGTTTGGGACCAACACAGCAACTGCAGTTCAGAGTAGACTAGTGAGTGATTTCATAAAATTTGTGTGTGTGAACCCATTTTGAGACATAAATATAATCCCATGACCCAGACAGCAACAAAAATATATCTACTCCCCGATCAAACATTAATGGGATCGTGTTCCCCTCTCTCTCATCAGCAGATGATGCAACCTTACTTGGGATCCAGACCCAGTTTGTGATGGTCTGACCCTCTGCTCTAGAGTCTAGACTGCTGCTTTCACACATTACAAAATGGGCTATTATAATAACATGAGATAATACCAGGTATTATAATTCCACAATTTTTGTAACGTGTGAATGTACTGTTCCCTTTTCAGGCTGTGAGATCTTGTAAGAGCCACCATCCATATGTGGCTTTTACAACAGCCTGAGATCTTGCAGCATAAAAGGGGAATAGTGCATTCACACATTACAAAAATTGCAGAATTGCCTGGTATTATCTTGAGTTATTATAATAGTCCATTTTGTAATGTGTGAAAGCAGCCTTAAAAAAAAGGATACTATTTGGATACAGGAGCATATTCTTTGCTTTGTTATAGCCAAGTTACTGCTAGTGCTAAGTAACTTAGGGATTTAGCCTTGGCCATGGTTTTCAATGTGTGGAACAGAGTCAGTTTTGTGGATGGTCAGGGCATTTTGCAAGGCCTCTGTGCTCCACATTTGTCTGAGGGTTATTAGGATGTTCTTAATGCTGGCATTGTGACAGCTTGAAATTGGGAAAAATGTGGATTTAGATTGTCCATGTTTGCTTAGAATCTGGAGATGGTTATGTTGCTTCATCTTTGTGAGGTCACCTAAAACTAAGGGGACCAGATGTCCATTCCTTTGAAAGAATGGTACCTGGGCTGCTCCATTTGGACTTACTCCTGGGACACTAAGCAATTAAGCAGGACCATTTAAATATCCAGCCTCAGCATCCAGCCAGTGCAACAGGCCCCAGGAGGTGCCATCATGTCCCACACAGCAACATACAGGAGCCTGGCTGTGCTATATAGCATGTAGGAGTCCCATGGCACACAAGAGTGGGGGGCCCAGGTGGCACTGTTGGATAGCATGCAGGAGCCAGGTTCTGGGCAGCACTGTTGGATGGTGGATGGGAACTGGGTGATGCAGGACTCGGCCCCGTGCTTGCTTGCTGCCTCTATGACCACCAGTGGTGAGTGTTTGTGAGTAAGAGTGTCTCTGTGTGCGAGTTAGGGTGTCTTCAGACGTTACGAGATCACGCTCAACCACACTGAACCACGCTCAACCCCCCTGTGGGGCCAAAGGGCCCTGAACGTCTGAACGGCGCACGCCAGATGTTCACCACGCCCAATACCCACATGGGGTCAGTTTCAACCACGCTTCCCGGGCTAGCCAGGGGAAGGTCCCGGGAAGCGTGGTCAAACGAACCCCCACCGGGAACCAAGGAAAAGTAACGTCTGGACGCCAATCCCCGGGCGGAACCAAACGAAACGAGCCCCAGCCGGGGACAAGGCACGCAGCGTCGCTGCCGGGCAACCAGCAACAACACAAGCACCAGAGGGAGATTTAAAGCGAGAGCAGCAGCAAGCAAGCGTGGCGGGATGGAGCGAGGAGGGAGGCGGAAGAGAGCGGAGGCAGAGACAGCGACAGC
>QEPC01000892.1:1460888-1480029 GCA_003113815.1 Sphenodon punctatus
CTGCCCCCCATGCCTGGAACTCCCTCCCTACCCACATCCACCTTGCCCCCTCCCTCCGCTCCTTCAAATCCCTCCTCAAGACCCACTTTTTCCTCGCCGCCTTTCCCAATGCCTGCTAGTCGTTCCCCATATACTTAGTCTGCCCTCCTCTGCAGTCTGCTGCAAGCAACCTGATTGTAACCAAGCCAAGCACACACACCTGAGACTTCGCATCCGCCTGAATGTTTGTTTGTCTTCTCCCCTGTTTCTCCCACTGTCCCTTCTCCCTGTCTTTTAGATTGTAAGCCACAGGCAGGGACTGCGTCTATTTCTATGTTCTGTACAGCGCCAGGCACATGACCGGCGCTATATAAATGTTTATAATAATAATAATAATAATAATAATAATAATGTGCATACTCCAGCAGTTACCCCAAGATTTATGGGTGTTACCTCATGGTAACAGGTTCTTGCGAACAATCCCTCCATCCCACTAGCTGGGATTGAAAATCTCAAGGCACATATATTTGGGCCAAACCATGTGGGCTCAAGGAAAGCTCATTCTGAGTGGCAGGTGAAAAAACCCACACAGGAGATAGGAAAAAAGACATGGCTGTTGATATTTTACTGATACCAAATACATGTTCTGAAGCAGGAAACCTCAGGGATGTCAGTCTTAACAATACCAGAAAGTTTTTGTGATTAAATATTTGCCAGCTTGGTAATTTTGGAGTTGAGCAGAATTTGCCGGAATTCACTAACTGAATCCAGCAAAAATATTAGGTTGAACCAGCTAAACTGTAGATTATGAACTAGATCCATTGGGAAGGATGAGCTTTGTTTGGCATGCTTGGAGGAAGACTCAGTAATCCTACTCCTGTCTTTCTGATTCTGGAATAACGAGATCTGTTTTGCCTCCTCGTGTAAATTAGAGCAATCTTGAGTTAGAAGGAATTGTCAGAGTTGGGGGTGGGTGGGTGGCTGTTCTACTGGACGAGGCTGGGATTGGGTTGTACAGAAATGGTAACTTTGGTCTTATTGGCCCGGAGATTTCCCCACACATGAGAAATTCACAGTAGCTTTATTGGGGCAGTTTTCTTCCCTTCCATTCCATTATGGGAACAGCACAAGAGGCATGCATGGCAAATGAGTGGTTATGGGATTCATCTAACCTCCCTGAAGACTGAGCTCAAATTCTGGATTGTCTCGCACTGGATGACAGCCTCCCTCCCATCCACCCAGCTGTGAATGGATACCTGATTCATTAGGCTGGGAAAGCCAAAGACAGTCAGATGTGGTGCTGGTCACATCACTTCCTTGTGCACTGTAGGTCATAGAAACTGATGTGCCTTAACCACACCAACCTGATGGGCCGCATGGCTCCGAATGGACTTTGAATTTGACAAAAAGGCCAAAAGCTGGTGCCAGTAATATGGGGAAAAAACATGTTCGGCTAGTGTGGCAGTGACCTGACCCAGGATGGATCGGGAAACCATGGCTGAATGGCCGAGTCAGGGCACCAAACTAATGTGCCTGTGGCTGGGAAGCCACCATCCTGGCCAAACAGCCTGGACCTTGTACGGAACACAACAGACGTGTGGGCGGCCAGCCCTGCCCCTGTGCCACTCCCAGCATGCACACACCGTATGACGGGCAGCCATGGTAGCCAATCACAGACCGCCATGGCAGGTACGGCATGGCACAACAGATGTGCTGGCTCGCTTTGGCCCAGTTGGGCGGACTTTAGCCCAGACTGTGACTCGGCTATGTTCCAGAGTCACAGCCCAGGCTGGCCACCAAAATGCCCTGAGTCAATCCCAGGCCAGCATCTAGTGGCGCTAAAATAGACGTGTCTGTGGCCCATGGGCCACAGCAGACCTAAGCAGGCCAGAGACACATCTGTTTTTTTACCCATAAAGGATACTCCCTAACCTCCAGTGAAGGCCAATTATTTGTAAATATTTCCAACTTCTCCTCCTCTACACATAGATTAGTGAGGTGTCCTGAGCTTTCCCTCTGTCTCTAGTAAGCTTTGGTATAGTTCAAAATCTAGCCTCCGCTCAGACCAGTCTTTGGACTATCCAAACTGATGAAAAGTCTTGAAAGTGAGTCAGATTTGGCATTTTACTCCTCTCCTAATTATACTGATCAAAATGAGTCAGTTTCTGACATCAGCATGTCATGTGGAGATGGGAAAGAACCACAGAAAGACGCCCTCACAATGAGCAAGGAACTTTGTTTCAAAAAGACAAAACATTCTTACGCCTAAACCAACAATAGCCTACCATCAGGCAGCCAGCTTTTGTCAGGAAGAGGCAAAACACTCCTTAGCTCTGGCCCAGCCATCATGGTCCCACCCCCGCTGGAGGAAGTAGGACCCAAGTAGGGGTGAGACTATTGGTATCAGATTTATTATTTATTATTATTGTTATTATTATTATTATTAGCAAGCATTTATACAGTGCCAGCAATGTACCTGGTGCTTTACAAAGTAATGGAGGAGACACCGATTTTTAACATTGCCGGCTTTACCGGATTTTTTACATTGCTGCCCTTTAACAATGACCGTAATGTAAAAAAAACAGTAAAATCAGCAATGTTAAAATCCAGTATTCCGATACCGGTAAATCTGGTATCCGGTAATCCCCTGGAGTCCCACCCCTAGACCCAAGCTACTTGAATGTACTGTAGGCCCCAAATTTCTCTCAACTGGCCTGCCTGCCTGCCTCTGTCCTTCACTGGAGAGCTTCTGCTTTGAACCTTCCCAGGTCCCACACATCCTCAGCTTCCTGCTATAGTTTTAAAGAAACAGAACACCACTCAAAACGCAATAAGTATGTCTCTAAAAAGGGCTAGCCAGTAAGAACAGGTTTTAACAAAAGAGCAAATGCAACACGTAAGACAGCAATGTAGTGAACAAACAATAGTCCCGAGGGGTAACTAAGCAACTACTGAAATTTATATGCTGGATAAAAACCACCACAAACCAAAGTCAACTTGCAAAAATTAAAAAACTTTACAAAATAAAATCTAGGTTAAGGGGCACTTTCAGTCTGGTGGAAATAGGTTTTGAAAGACAATTTAGCCAAACCTGGCTCTGTGCTTTGAGATGGAATACAAGAAAGAGTGCATAGAATTCGGCTACGCATATCATGTTATTATAGACCTGCTAATCTCTTAAATAAGAACAAGTCAAAAGCTGGCAACATATGCCAACATACCACTGTCGGACACACCAACAGCGTGGTCATTAATATTGCTTTGAAGTTGCATGTCTACCACAGAGTGAGACTGAGAAAGGCATTCAGCAGACATTTCAACATAGTTACTTTGGAGACAGTTTCATCCCATGTGTTGATGTCAAGAGAAACAAAGCTAGGTGGACATGCTAAGACCTTTTGCCTACTCCAGCTATAGGCCAACGAGAAATACATTGATAAGAAAATTGACTGAGTATAACAGAAATTGGGCAGCATATCTGCAAGCCTTATTACGAGTTTCACCTAAGGTGGCCATCCCCTACTTGCAAAGCTTATACTATGGTTAATTAACCTAAGATCCCAGAAGGTCCAGAAAGGAAGCCTTCCATGGAAAACATATGATCTCATAAACATTTAGTAGCTTATGAGGGAGGCAATGTTGACATCATTAATATTATTAGGGCACAGTCTAAAACAGCTGGGGTGGAGAATTATTTCCCTCCCACAGTCCACTCTGAATATTAGTACAAGCTCTGCAGGCCACACAGAAGTTGGGGGTGGGAGTTTTAAGGGGTGCACTCAGGATGGGGGGAGGAAGGAGAGAGGATGAATCAGTTCCCTATCTTTGAGTGCATGCTTTCATCGCCATTCCCTTCCCCTGAGCTCACCCTTTTATTGCTTGAGGATAGGGGATGGATCCATGGTCCAGATCCACGAATGGGAGAGGACCAAATTAAAAAACAGTAGAAGGCCAAATCTGGCCCATTGGACAGAAGTTTCCCCACTCCTGCCACTGACTGAGTAATCAACCTGCTAAAAGTTACAACCAATTAGTCTCAGTCATAAGAACGTCTGTCTTCCTGAATGGTCTGGTAGTTAATTTGGGAAATGTCCTGAGCTCAGATTTTCAGAAGTGTCTGCTAATTTTTAAGAAATGAGACAAGCACCCATAACCCAAAAGGAAGACAGTCTACGCGACATGTTCCTGGGCATCTCAAAACGATATGTCGCTAGGTGACTCAAGGTGAACTTCCAAAAATAAAAGCCAGTGTGGCAGACACCACTGAACATATGGATCTCACTATTTCAGCACAAAAGGGCAAGTGTTGGAATTACTGGGATAGGCACTCTCTCTCCACCATTCCAACAGAGGCGTCTCCAGGTAGCGTACAGAGACCTTCATTCCATTAGGGATGGGGAAATTGGAATTGGATGAATCTGATTCACCCAATTTTTGTTGCTTCGGATTAATCCAATTCCAGCGCAAGAACCAATATGCCATGCATTGCCCACTGAAATTAATAGGTTCAGTTTCCCAATTTTAGTAGATGGAGGAAAAAATAGAAACTGATTCTGATCCAATTCAAATCTGAAGCAACTGAATCTGCTTCCAATTTTAATCCGATTCCAATTTTCCATCCCTACATGCCACCATTCTAGTATTATTCTCCCAACTCATGTTTTCTCTCTAGCAGTTGGCACCCTTTCCTCTGGCTAAACTCAAGCATTTTACCTTCAGGATGTGTCTGAACTCCTCTAGCCTACAGGATGAGAAACTTGTGTTGCTTCCAATACTCAGGTTTTTTGAGTCAACAGACAGCACCACTGCCAAGTTATGGGGCTGGGCCATTTTAATCTACTACTCTTCTGAGCTCTTTGGTTTATTATTTTCACACAAGCGCATAGCTAGAGCACTCTCCTTCTCGCAACTTAGGGTATTTTCAGACGTTACAAAACCACGCTCAACCACAGTCAATCGGCAGTGGTGGCAAATGGTCCCGTAACGTCTGTTTGAATCCCGCCAGATGTTCACCACAGTGAACCACTGGCGGGAATCAAAATAACCACACTTTCGAGGATGGTCCGGGGACCACCTCCGAAAGCGTGGTCAAAGTGATTCTCGCCGGGGGTGAACACCTGGCGAGAACCACTTTTCCGCCCCCCAACAGACGTGACTTTAACACGCTCAACCACGGTGGAATTCACCGTGGTTGAGCGTGTCAGCGTCATGTCTGTTCCCTGACCACAGCCCAGAATCGGCAGCCATGCTCACCGCCGATTCCGGGCCATGGTCAATCTCGTGGGGGTGGGCGGGTGCTGCAGCCGCATTGGCCACTGCGACCGCCCGTCTCCGGGAGGGCGGGCTGCTGGGGGAACGTGGGGGGCGGAGGGGGCGGGGCCGTAAGGCCGCACATTGCACCTTGNTGTTGACGTGCCGGTATAGATCCCGGCGGGGAATCAATAGGGTGATTCCGTGACAGGGGGTATTTTCAGACGTTACGTGGTCAATGTCAACCACAGTCAATTCCCTGTGGTGGTTTGGACCACATAACGTCTGTTGGGGGGAACGGATGTTCCCCCCCAGATGTTACCACGGCGGGGAATCACATTCACCATGCGAGCAGCCGAAGCGGCGGGGCCGGAGGCCGTCGTGTGGTGAAGGCGATTCCCCGCTGTGGTGACCCCCGCCGTCACGTCTGGACGGCGGCCATGGCCCGGAATCCCCGCAGGGATTCTGGCCTGTGGCCATAGCGGGCGAGCGCTGCGGCCGCATTGGCCACGATGGCCGCCCGTCTCCCCAGAGGGCGGGTGGCGGAGAGCGTGGAGGGGGCGGGGCCGTGCAGCCGCACGTTGCGCCGCGCGGCCCTGCCCCCTCCCCGATTCCCCACCGGGATTCCCCGGCACGTCTGTTAGGGCGTGACAGCTCATCCTGGCGGGGGATTAATTCATTGATTTCGTGACGGGGCCAATTGGCCCCATCACGTCTGAAAACACCCAGGGTGAATACTGGGAGGAACAATTCTCAGTCTTGAGGAAGAGTGAAGAGCTACAGCCTAGCAGAAGGCTGCACGCTAGAGTGCTGGGGCAAAAGGCTGCAGAAACAGACAGCCTTTCGGGGAACCGCTGAAGTTCTAGACCTGGAGGGTTCAGTGGGACCTGACTGGAGGAGCTGGCAGTTGGTCCCAGGCATTCCTCCTCAACTTTGTAAATAAGCAGAGTTCCGTACCACACTGTAAGTCTCCAGTTTTTCCTGCCGAAGGGACACCCAGCAAGGCTGCCCTGGAACTTCCCTCCACTTGGGGAAATTGGGGAGCAACAATATTGTAGAATTGGAAAAGGTACAGAGAAAGACAACAAAGATGATCATCAGGAAGGAAAAGCTTTCAGATTAATCAAGACCTAAAAAATAGAGACTCTCCAGATTAGAAACAACACAATCGAGGGGCAATATGATAGACGTATATAAGATAGTTTTTCAGAACCTAGCTAGATTGCCTTCAGAAACTCAGTAGTTCATGTTGGACTAACAGCAAACCATTATAAAAAGAGTTCATTGCTGCACGCTTGCTGTAGTTGAAAAATCTGAGAGACTCCTCAAGAATTCAATCTTTGCTCTAAAAGCAAGCAAATTCTCTTATTTATTTGTTTATTCATTCATTCATTTACTTATTTTTTGAAGAGCAAAGTGTAGTTTTTGGGATGTCCCATCTACCAGCTTTGCAAAGTTTACTTTACTTTTGCGATGGAACTTGCAACTCCATAGTAAATGACTCTATTCTCAGACTCTACCTAATCTAGCGCATGAGTCACTAACCCCGAAAGATAGACTTAAATTAATAAAACGATAATGAGATTCCTTTGTCTGTGTGTTTACCTCTGATCATCCAAGAATCATGAGATTGCTGTTAGATATAAATAAGATACAGTCAGCTCCAAAAAGTGTTTGATGATCCCCATTGGACACTATCATGTGATGAATGGGAGCAGCTGTAACTGTAAATTTCTGTAAATTTAACTGTCAATTTCTTAGGATCCTAAGACTCTTTGTCTCCCCACCCAACTTTTGAGTCTGATCTTGTTCCCATCAAAGCCAATGGCAAAACATCAATTGAGCCCAATGGTGCAGGATTGCACCCTGGGTCATTCAGAATGATTCCCACTTGACTGCTTCTGGGAGGATTCATACTGTTTTCCTGTTCCTGTTGAACTCTTAGGGTCAGGGGTATAGCTAATCATAGGGACAGGAGGGACATTTGTCCCAAGGCCCAAGCTTGGGGCAGGGGGGCTCAGCAAGCACTAGAAGCTGCGGCGGCAAGAAGCAGGCAACACAGTCGCAGCGGGCTCAGGCACAGCAGGTGCAGGGAGGAAGAGACGCTGGGAGGAGGAAGGAGGGGAGGCGTGGGACAAGGGAGAGTATGGGGAGCTCAAGACTATTTCTTGCACCTGGGCCCATTCCACTCTAGCTACACCCCTGCTTAGGGTTTTATCTTCCAGGATCTTCTCAGCAACCTCATCTAGTCCCATTATGCCGGGTACCACCTTTCAACAGATAATTCCCTGCTCTGCCTCTTTAGTCCATCCAGTTGGCCCAACTCTCCCAGTCTCAAGTCTCCAGCTGTCCCTTTGCCACCACCACTTCCAAGTCCCATTGCTGCCTCACATCCAGTCTCTACAAAACTGAACTGCTTCATTTTCTTCCTCATCACCCACCCAGTGACACCACCAGGATCTTTCCCATCCCTCTACCTTGCTGTTTTGGTCTTCTCTCCCCTTCCTGTCCCAGTCTCTCAGTTCTTCCACTTTCATATCACCGTTAAGGTCTGCTCTTTCCTTAGATAAGTAGACCTTATCACCATTAAGGTCTACTCCTGTGCTAAAACCTTTGCACCCAAAGTTGGGGATCTCATCTTAATTACTGAAACCTCCCCTGTCTGACTTTGCTGCTGTTTCATGCACAGTGTGCTGTGCGATAAGGAAGAGACAGGATGTTATCAAACACAACCAAACTCTTTATTTAACTAAGCTTATTCCATGAGGCTGTGCCTAGCTCATGCACACCCTCCTTCACAAACTGTGCTGTGTTTCCTCTAAACAGTTCCCCCCCATGCAACTCCAGTCCCAACCTGCAGGTTCCTACAGGTTGTTACATCCAAAGAAAGGAAAGAAAGGAAAGACAAAGAAAAGGAAAAAAGTTGTTTTGTTGCTGTTGGACATCATGGTTTACTTGCCGGGGCCAGAGGTTGCAAGCACATAGCCCACCATGGAACTTTAAGTTTCATAGTCGGTTAAATATGTGGGCCACTGGACCAGCTGTCCACTTCTTGTCTGAGTTACAGCTCTGGGTGCAGGACTTCTTTCTGCCCCAACATGACTCTCCTTTAGTGGACTTAAATTTGGGCAGCTTTTTTTATCGGTAGTATTCCTGCTCATTTCTGATGGCTCTCCTTCCTCTGGTCAACTGAGTATTGAGGCACGATCTAAATCCTCCTGGTAAGGATCTCTTTGCTCTGTGCCTGCTGGCTCCCTCCTGCTGCTCCGCAGTTGCCTACGATTTTGTCTTAATCTCTGCCCTGCATCTGTAATTACCTCATATGATCATAGTCCTGCTTCCGCTTGTACTGTAGCCTATTGCCGTGCCTTTGTGCGGCTGTGGGGTGGTTGGACCCATACCTTCTCCCCTGTTCAAAGGGGCCTGAGGTCCTTGGCTCCTCTGTTGTATTATGTTGTCTATCTGATTTGGCGTTCTTGAATTTGTTTCTGTGCAGCCTCTACCCCACTGGGCTGCAGCAGGCTCTCTCTCCTAGGGAGTAGTGTCCTCGTTCGTCTGCCCATCAGTCGCTGTTGAGTCCTTGGGGGGGGGGGTATTGTGATGGTCGAGCAGAGCCAGGTAAGGATCCTGGCCTGTCTTCTTTGCCTTGAGCATCAGTTGCTTGGCCATCTTGACTGCAGACTCTGCCTTCCCATTGCTTCGTGGGTACCCGGGGGACGAAGTCTTGTGCTTAAATTCCCATTTCTTGCTAAAACGTTTGACTTTGTCTGCTGTATATTGTGGCCCATTGTCTGAGCACAAGATGTTGGGTATCCCGTGCCTTACAAAGTGTGCCTTCAGTTTCCTGATTATGGTTCTTGCTTGCATGTCCTCCAGGTAGTCTACTTCCCAGAAGTTGGAGTAATAGTCTACGTAGGGGTGGGAATACCGGTAAATCCAGAATCCGATAATGCCGGTACTGGGCGTACCGGCATTATCGGATTCAACCCAGTAAATCCGGTCCGGTTACCGGATTCCGGGTACCGGATTTTTTTACATTGCAGCCATTTAAATGAATGGCTGCAATGTAAGCAAAGCCCCACCAAAAAAGGTAAAAAAAAAAAAACCCTCCCCAAGTCACAAGGTGACCTCGGAAGGGCTCCAGCCAGACCCCGAAAAAGTGAGAGCAATCATGGAAATGCCCAGACCGGAAGATGTGAAGGGTGTTCAACAGTTTATAGGAATGGCCACCTATCTAGCCAGATTTTGCGCACACCTATCAGAAGCTTGTGAACCTCTACGACTGCTAACTCACAAGGATGCAATGTGGGACTGGTCAGAAGATCGGGAACAGGCATTTGAAAGAGTGAAGAAGCTGGTCAGTGAGGCACCAGTCCTAAAGTACTATAACCCGGCAGAACAAACTCCAGTGTGATGCCTCCGAAGGAGGCCTAGGTGCAGTACTAATGTAAAACCAGCAGCCCATAGCCTTTGCTAGCAGAGCCCTGCTAGACACAGAGCGAGGATATGCTCAGATTGAAAAGGAACTCCTTGCAGTGCTATTTGGAACAGAGCGCTTCCACCAGTTCACCTTTGGACAAAAAAGTGCCTGCCATGTAGGGAACTGTAGTTCTCCTCAACTTTAGCTTTTTCTTATTCAGTTTAATGTTTCTTTCTCTGCACCTATTTAGGAGTTGCCTCATCTTAGTATTGTGATCCTGGGTAGCTTCTTCATCACTATCCCCATCACCTACAATCAGGATGTCATCTGCCACAATCTTGATGCCTGAAAGCCCCTCCAGGGCCTGATTCAGTTTGTGCTGGAACACTGCCGAAGCGGGACTGATTCCCATGGGCATCCTTACCCAACAGTACCTGCCAAAGGGTGTTGAGAATGTTGTGAGATGGCTTGAGGGCTCATTGTCTCTCCCTCTGGTCCCCTTCCTATGTCTCTCCCCCAGCTCCTGTCGCTCAGATTGTAAGCCCTAGGGGCAGGGACCGTGTCTATTTTATTACTTTGTAAAGTGCCATGTACACTGCTGGCGCTATATAAATGTTTGTTAATAATAATAATAATAATAATAATAATCTAGTTCAACATGCCAAAATCCATTTTTTATATCACACACGGTGAACACTTTTGCCCGGGACAGGTCAGGTAATATGTCTTCAATAGTGAGCAATGGGTAGTGGCTTCTCTTTAGTGCCCGGTTAAGTGGCTTTGGATCTATGCAGAGCCTCAGTTTGCCCATTGGTTTTCTTACTACCACCGGGCTGCTGATCCACTCAGTGCTAACTTCCACTGGGGCAATAATGCCTTTTGTTTCCAGGCTTGCTAGTTCCTTCTTCAGTGGTTCTACCAAGGTCAGAGGGATTCTGCGTTTGGGCAATCTAACAGGCTGTACCTGGTGGTCTATCTCCAATTTTAGCTTGCCTTCCAGATGTCCATCTCCTTGAAACACATCTTTATATTCTGTTAAGATGTCAGACAGCAACCCTGGCAGCTTTTCCCTCTCTCGTCTTACATGGAGAACACTGTGATGCTGAACGGAGATCAGCTCCATGCCTCGCGCTGCTCTACTGCCCAAAAGTGGCTGGTAGTCTTCCTCATCAACCACTATGAATTCTAGTGGTTGATGTCCCGTCCCATGTTTTTTATTCTTTGGATTTTTTATGGACAGCTTGCAGTTGCCCACTGTTTTCAGAGATGTTTTGTTGTACATCACCAGCACCTGATTGCATTCCTCCAATGCTGTATCGCTGCTTAACAGTTTTTCAGGGATTACATTGCAGCTAGCCCCACAATCTAGCTGAAATTTAACTGGTCTGTCATCCAGTAACATAGTTGCATATGTGGAAGTTGAATGAGTGGTAGTTTTCTTTTGCGGCACATGCACACTTGGTGTGCTGGGATCTGCTAGTATAACTGAGAGGATTTCCTCCTCCCCAGAAATTTCAGCATCCTCTATCACTGCATGTACTCTTGCAGTCCTCCTCCCAGGGTGGGAGCTGCAACACTGAAGCCGTTTTTAGACGAGGCGCCTCCTAAGCCGCGCGTTAAGAGAGAAGCCGGCAACGGTGGTGGCTGGAGATGCGCCGCTTTGCAGAGGTGCGTTCTAGAGACCTCAATTTTCACGTCTCTAGAATGCACCTCTGCAAAACGCCGCGTCTCCAGCTGCCGCCGTTGCCAGCAACAGGGAGCTCGTCACTTCCAGCACCGCGGCGCGGCTTCTCTCTTAACACGCGGTTCAGGAGGTGCTTTTCAGCGCCGCGCCGCGGCTTCTCGCTTAACACGCGGTTCAGGAGGTGCTTTTCCGCGCCCTCGTCTAAAAGCGGTGTCAGACATGAAGTGATTCAGTCTCCCACATCCCTGGCACCTTTGCCCATAGGCTGGATATTTCTCTTTCTTGCTTTCCACAGTATGTGCACTGGACCTTGTGGACTGCGTTCTCAGCTAGTCCTTTTTTATTATGCTTTCTGGGTTCCTTAAGGTAGACTTTATGCACTTGGTCTTGTTCTGTGGCAGTTGTAGTGATTGCTTTTATTCTTTCTTTGGAAACTCTTTATTTAACTAAGCTTACTCCATCAGGCTGTGCCTAGCTCATGCACACTCTCCTTCACAAACTGTGCTGTGTTTGCTCTAAACAGGGTGATTTCAGACGTGACGTTGACACGGTGAACCACGGTGAATACCCACCTGGGGTCACCGTGTCCCGTACGTCTGTTTGGCGGCCGCCAGATGTTGGCCACGCTCAATCGGCACATGGGGTCAATTTGAACCACGCTTCCCGGGCTAGCCGAGGGAAGGTCCCGGGAAGCGTGGTCAAACGGACCCCGGGCAGTGGCCAAGGAAAAGTAACGTCTGGCCGCGTGCCACGGCCCGGGATCCCCGGCGGGATCCCGGGCCGTGGCACGATCGGCCGGACGCGGGGGCCGTGCAGGGGTGACCCCGGCGGGGAACGAAGCCGGTGGTGCCGGTACGGGGCCAAAGGGCCCCGTATCGTCTGAAAGTACCCACAGTTCCCCCCATGCAACTTCAGTCCCAACCTGCAGGTTCCTGCAGGTTGTTACAGCTGCCTCTCTATTATATTCCTTCAGGTCTGTCAGAAATACAGCTGCTAAAATCACGTTCTTCCCTGATGTCCTCGCATTAGTCAGATCACCATGCTCCCTGAATGCCTCCAAAAGCTTCCTGGGCATGTATAAACGTCAAACTCAAGTTTGCTATCAGCAATTTCACAAATCCACAAAATTCTGGCTTCACCTGCCACTCTGCTGTCTTTCAGCTTATCCTCTTCCCTCCTCACACAGGCCCCACGACCTTGCTACTCCATTCCATTCCTTCCAGTCAACCTCTCTGATCTTCTCTCAGCACAATGGAAAACATTCTTTCTCCTTTAGACACCTTCTTTCTTCTCCAAGTCATTTGCTCAAAACCATTTCTGCCTGAAATCAAGGCCACTTTTAGGATAAGGACAAAAGGGGATGGTTGCCTCAGGTCTGTTATAACTGGGTGGCCACATCATGGTGGTAACCGGATCCGCCCAGCCACCTCCTTCAAGAAGGGAAGAAAATCACTGAGTTCAATCACCTAGTCTCCCACCACTCTTGGACCCACCAGGTCCCACATAGCAATAGGTGACATGGGGATTCAGCTCCCCTCCCACAGTCTTGAAGGAGGAGGCTAAAATATTCAGACACCACAACTCACTCTGTTTCCTCCGTCTTGGAAGAAACAGACTTCTGGAGTACCACAGAGCAACATACTGCTGGGGGAACTGTCCTGAGAGCAGGAGAGAGAAGAAGGGAGGCAAGTAAGCGGCTTTGTCCGGGGGCTAAAGAAGGGCTCAAAAATACATTTGCCCCATACCTCTACAGGTCTAAAAACGGCCCTTCCTTCCCCCTTGCCAATAATATAGACAACCTCCCCATCTTGAACTCATAGGGGACTTATAGAACATTGGCGCCCTATGCAGCCCTGCAACATGCACTGTCTGTTCTGGCACTGACACTCTCCCAGAATTTCCCCCCAGCACGCTGAGATATTTGAATAAAGATTACAAACTAACAAAGTTAAACACAAGTTCCTGGGGGGTGGGGATGAGTGAGTTTTTAAATGTACACTGCATGTTTTTACTAGCGAAGGGCAAGTTGAAGATGCACACCTTGCCTTTGGGATGGAAGGTCCTTTAGTCCTTAATTCCTGTGGGAGTTCATGCCACGGTTTTGGAGCAGCCGCTGCCTAAGAAAAAAACTCTGTCTCCTGCACAGACAAGCTTTTCTCTGGCAGGAGACCATTTCTGTGTGAACAGAAGAAGATATACGTCCCGATATTTTCCATTTCAAATTAGCTCTTCAGTTTCAACTTGCCATGCTCAAGTGCCTTTTACTGGATAAACGTTACCAAATTGGGTGCGCTTTTGTTTGAAGTGATGGCAATCTCCCCAAAAGGTCCAAGCAAGAGAAGAAGATTCCAAGAGAGCTTCACCACGCACGCCACAGTTAGAAAGCAATAAAACCAGTCTGGAAATATAACAGAGAGCATTGTAACTCCCAAGTTAACTCCCACCCCCGCTTTAATTAACTTTTAAGTACAGATGGAACAGGACTTCAGGATTTATTGCTGCCCTGTATTCAAACTAGAGAGCAGTAGGGAAGAAAAGTTTCTCTGCGAAACCAGAGGTTGCTGGGATGTCTGCCACAATATGGCTAATTCAAAATGTTGTGTAATCTGTGATTTTAAAAAAATGAGCAAGGAGGCAGCACTTTCATTAAAGTATTTATTTCTTCGATTTATACCCCTGCCCCTCTCGCAGGAGGGGAAGCTTTTCCCTCTCAGGACCAATTTGAAAATTAGGACAAGCTCCAAGGGCTACACAGCAGTTGGGGACAGGGCTGTTTAAGGGGTCAGTAAGAGGAGGGACGATAGATCAGAAGGGGACAGACAGTGGCTGTATTGCTACATGTGGCGCCTTGTGGTAAATGGATGTAGCTCTCGAGATTAGGAAACTTTGCCCACCCCTGAAACAGATCCAGGATCTCTGCCATACTTCTGTCCCCTATCCTTGTGTGCACGCCCTCATCCCTGAGCTATGTTTTTCAGTGCTTGGGAGGTAGGAACTGGATCCAGGGGCCAGATCCAGGAATTGAAAAGAGACCACATTAAACTAGACATGGGTAGCATTAATTTATTTATTTATTTATTAAAAGATTTACTATCCCTTTGGGGATTTGACCCCTGGGTCAGAGGTTCCCCATCCCTGAGCTAAAGAAAAAATTAAGTTGCCTGTGAACTTATTCAGAAAAACACGGCTGATGTGCAGAATTGCTCGATGTTTGCTTGTCCATGGAAGACAGTGTGATCCTCTGGCTGTTTAGTGCCAACCCTAGACCTTACACTGGTAAAGGCCCATTCTCTTCAATGGGACTCATTTACCACTGGCACAAGTCCCATTGAAATGAACAGGACTTTGACCCACACTAAGGGCCAAGGCTGGCACTAACCAGCCAGAGGACTGTGCTTTAAAATCTAGACTCAATCAGAAATACACAGTAAAACCATACAATCAATCCACTGGAAAACAGGAAGGCAGCAACGATTACCCACAACAGGACTGGAAAAGGACATTTCTGAGTGCAGTATAATAAGCATGATGCAGCACTTTGAACAACTGGCAGCTCATAAAGAGGGAGGCTGAAATGAGCTAACAAAAAAAAAAAAGCTACAGGAATGAATCATAATCATCGCCATCTAATCAGCTACGTATGTACAGACCAAAGCAATATTTTCAGTTGCTAAAAGCCAACTTGAAAACCTCATTGTTCAGATACTAACAAAGGAAGCCAAGCAGCCCTTTCCAAGATGAAACTCACCTCAAATTTTGCTTCGAGGCCGTGCTCTAAAAATGTGGTCAGGGGACCAGAGACAGCAATACTAAGGACATTTTTAGATGAGCACCAAATATCACATATTAGTGCTTATTGTGCATTGAAACCGTTCTTATTTTAATCCAGATTTAATGTTTAGACATGTGTTATCACAGATTTAAAATTAATCTGCATTTAAAGTAAACCGTTTTTAATGTTTTCACGAGCAGAAATGCAGAACACATTTTAATCCGTGAGTTTGTGAAACCGGTTTCATAAAACCCCGATGTCGGAGGTTTATGAAACCAATTTTACATCTTGAAAACGCCCTAAAACAGAAAGAAAAGAAATTTCACATTTTGCATGTGAGAAAAATTACTTCCTAAATTAATTTTTGGGGCTAGGGGCAAAAGGCCCCCAGCTAAGCAGGGATCATATTGCCAAAAATATTTTTTATATTAATTTTATCAATAAAGACTATGGTTTTGGCTAAGTCAGACATCTAGTCTATTGTTCTGTGATATTCCTGATTATTAGCCAAGACTAGATCAAGTGGGTCCTAATTTTGTTTGGCTTTTAAACATACCATAATGATACAAAAATGGGTCTAGAGAAATATGAAAAAAAATCTCTGGGGCATTTTTAGCCAACAAAGATTGGGTGTCAAAACCCCTAAGCATGTATTTGGCTGTTGTGTGTAAGCACCATAACAATCCCAACACCAATTTGGCCACCCATTGAACACACAATGGGTGTTTTCAGACATGACGAGATCACAGTGAACCACGCTGAATACCTACATGTGGTCACTGTGCCCTGCACGTCTGTTCGGCAGCCGCCAGATGTTCGCCACACTGAATACCCACATGGGGTCAATTTCAACCACGCTTCCCGGGCTACCGGCGCAAAAATCGGCTGAAGCGTGGTGAAAGTGATTCCAGGCGGGCATAAAAAAAGAGTAACGTCTGGTCGGCTATCACAGCCCGGAATCCCCGGCGGGATTCCGGGCCGTGGTGAACTCGGCCAGACGCTGCGGCGGCATTGGCCTCGCTGCCCCCCCCCCCTCGTCTCCCCAGAGGGCGGGCGGCGAGGCAGCATGGAGGGGGCGGGGCCGTGCGGTCACATGTAGCGCCGCGCGGCCCCGCCCCCTCCCTGATTCCCCACCGGGATCCCCGGCACGTCTGTTTGCTGTGCCGGGGTGATCCCAGCAGGGAATCTCTGGGTTGTTTTCGGGACGGGGCAAAGCCACCCCGTCACGTCTGAAAACACCCAATGTGAACACCGTTGCATCACAAGGACAATTTGCGTGTTGTGGCTGAACACGTGGCCAACGTTGTGTCCAATGATATTCCCCTGGCGTATTAGCAGGTACAACATGGAGAACAAGGCAGCAGCGCTTGCCTGCTGAGATTGGGTGGCGAGCAAAACACCGATTTGCCACAAAATGGGCTGTGTGTCTAAGCAGTGCCACATGGTGAACACAGGGCCAAACTGGTGTTCATATCAAGGTCAAACACACATTCAGACACACATTGACATTATGTCTAAAGACACACACAGATTCAATTGCCTGCCTGCCTGCCTGAGGTAAAGGAAAATGGGGATCACCTCATCCATTAACCAGAAAGAGGTGAGACTGATAGCAGGAGTCTAGCATTTGCTAGAGGTATCAATGCTACCTGTCAATGAGGTAGATAAGCATTTGGGAATTCAGTCCTGCAAGATGTTGACCTCTCTACCATGACCCAGCAAAATACATGTATAATTTCATACATGAAAGCAACCCCATTGAAACCATTAGGCTACACAAATGTTTAAAGTTAAACACTCGATTAAGTTCTTCATCGGGTCAAGGTTAAACCCTTTAAGACCCCAATGCCATGGAGAACAAGAACAGGAACATACTGGGTGTTTTGTAAAAATGAGATGCCTCCACGCATGGACACCTACCGTCCATGTGGGGAAGCCCTTATTTGAAATTTGAGTGTGGGGAGGTGTGCTCCCGTGACTCACACAACAGCCACCCAGTTCCCGCATGGAGCACTCCTGAAAAATCTGGAGTGCCCTGTGGGGGTGGGGGATGGCCAGTGTGTGGATGGGGTAGCCATAGTGGGAACCGCTGGTTTGAAGCGCTCCGCAGTACATCTACCCCGCACCTGTCCCACACACCGATCATGGACCCCCCTCCAGCCACACTTGTTTAAAAACACCCACTGTGAACACTAATCTTTATAAAATAAATACCTCCCCGACAAGGGGCTGGATACTTAAATGCAGAATCACTTCCCATTATAAACACTGAAACTTAAAAATGCTTTTACAAATAAATGGGTCGAGCTTTCTTTCTGAAAATGTCAGTGTGTGTTCTAGAGGGTAGGGTGGCACACAACAAGTTTGAAACTAATCGAGTAAGCCAAACTAAAGTTGTAATAATTTAAAGTTAATTGGTTCATGTCGTTTTGGGGGAGTCAGACAATTTTGTGCAGTCTGACATCTCCCTCATTTCAGCGAGTTGTAACTCACAAATTCACATGTATGTAGCCAGAGTAGTTCATCGATCGAGTGCTTAGTACAGTCTATAAACCCTTATTCAACTTTGAAAAATGAGTTCTTCTGCATGCGCAGTTGCTGCCCTGCGGGGAGGCTATTCCGCAGGAGAAGGCAGTGATGCTTATATTGAGTAGCACCTAGGCATGCTGGAAAGCTGCTGTCCAGCAGCCCACTCCCTGTTGCCCTACTACTCACACTCTCTTCATTGGCCCTCCCAGAGCAGGCTGTGACCCCAGGTGGCTCCCCAGTAATGGAGGAAGAAGCAGCTGAGCTAGCTTCCATGGAGCATTTGAGCATTAAATGCACTCGCCACAGAGGGAAGGGAGTTTCCCCACTGAGCAGCAGGTTGCGCTGGAAAGCGGGGAGCATTTGGGGGAGTCCGGCTGAAGACTGAATACAGTTTACATCTCGGCATTTCCAGCTATCTGATTTGATTTTCCTCTCCCCTCTGTGCGCTCTGTGGAGAGCTTCTGTCACTTAAAATGCAGCATTGTTTAAATCTTCCTCTTTGTAGCTTGCTAGGCAGTAAATTGTTTGAAACTCCCTCAGTTGAGCTCCAGGAGGTGCCTCTACTTGTTAACCCAGCAAAGTCTAAACACAAATGCTTTTGCTTTTTGGCTTCCGTGTGCTCTCCCAGCCCAGTTTCTCTGCACTGCCTTCCTGGTGAAACTGACAACCCCAGCAAGAAAAACACAGTTTCATGAAAAAAGCGCAAATAAAGTTTCGTGAAATAAAAGCGCAAATAAAGTTTCACCCAGAAAAAGAGCAGCAAGAGTTGGGGAGAAGAAAGGGGGTGCCTGGAACATCTTGGATGCTTCTTCTGGGTCAGGTAGGAAGAAGCAAGACTAGTGAGCAGCAAAGAGGGACTGTTAATAACAGTCTCCTAAAAGCCCCGGCTGGGTCTGAGCCTTTTTCCAGAGCAAGAAGGCGTGATTAGGGCCACTTTCAGACCTTCCCCCCGTGCATATTTTGACTGCGGGAGGGAATGCGCAGCCAGGATATGCGCGGAGTTCGACCAGTCTGAAAGCCCCCCCCCCACGGCTTTGCCAGCAAACACACGCAGAGATACAGAGCTGGATTTCCTGCTCTGTATCTCTGCGTGTTTGCGCCGGCAAAGCTGCGCGGGGGGGCTTTCAGACCAGTCAAACCCCGCACATATCCTGGCTTGCACTTTCCTGCCCTTTGTCTGTAACTCATCAGGGGGCCTCTGAGCTAATTTGGCCCACCCTGGTAACTTCCCGGCTCCAATGCCCTGACATCCTTTTCTGACCCGGAGTGCAAGAAATGGTAATAGGGTCACATGTCTATGGTTACCCACGTCTTCACCTATAAAGCTCTTCACAACCTTGCTCCCCCCTACCTCTCTGCACTTATCGCGCTCCATACTCCAGCACGTGCACTTCGCTCCTCCTCTGTCCCCTCTCTCACCCTTCCACGCCTTCCCTGCTCCCCTAAGCGCCTTCGTCCCTTCTCACTTGCTGCCCCCCATGCCTGGAACTCCCTCCCTGTCCACATC